>CM068296.1:6363556-6599197 GCA_034768395.1 Linum lewisii
GAGATCAATCTTTTATAATGTTGTATTCGCTTTTTTAATTCATTTTCACCACTTTCTTTAAATTTTTATTGATTTTCACCACTTTCAATTATAGTGAGAGGAAACTACTCCACTTTCATAATGTGGTCACCCAAATTTTTTTTGCTTTATAGAAATCCTTTCCAAAAACCCAAAATTATAACATAAAGATCTTAATTAGTACTCAAATTTATTTCATTATACAATTAACATAAATACGATATAATAACATAACTTGTCACAAACTCAAACGAACCTCATAGGGTAAACACGACTCTTATCCGGATAAAACAGCCCCCAATTATTCTCAACCCCCGCCGGCACCTTCTGATTCTCATTAAACATCGCGAAGATATACGCCTCCGTCTCCTCCGCCACCGCCCTCCTCAGCGTCCCTTTCCCTCCGTTCTCCTCCGTCGTCGCAACCCCTCTGCCGGCCGTCGGCCATCCCGTCTCCGACACCACCACCTTCATCGACCCGCCGCCGTCGTACCTCTCAAGCGCCGAGTAAACCGCGTCCACGCTGGCATCGAATAGATTAGCATACGTGTACTCCCCATCACGGACCACCGCTGACGTGGCAATGAAAAGCGCGTAGTGCAGCTCCACCCGCTATGGGTCCCCCTGGTACGCGAAGAATGGATACACGTTGACTAGTAACGGCGCTCCGTTAGTTTTTAACATTTTAATAAGGGTCGCAAGACGGCGTCGTATTCTGGGGAGAACGCGCCTGCTGACGGAGGAAAGGAGCTGGTGGATGATCTAATTATTTGGGCAATAGATCAACGTCTACAAAATGCAATGAACTGCGGTACAACGTTAGAGGCGAAAATTAGCTTGCAAGCCAGACTTAATAAGTATAAGCCACAAGCCAAGCCAGCTAACGAGCCTGTCAATCCGAACAATGGTTGACTCAAGTTCGACTCAATTACTATCATGCCAAATATCGAGCGAACTTTTGTAGTTATTTTTACGAGCCAAACCATAGTTGACTTGTCTCATCAACCGTCCTACTATTCGGTGTATATAAATAGTCGATAGACAGATCACAATCTTTTGTCTGTGTGATGAGAATCAGACTAGCTCGCTAACAACTAGAGCTAATAATTTCTACGCAATCAATATATATATGAGAAACAACCAAGTCGATCAAACTATACAAAATTTTAATATAGTGTAAATTCTTTGGGCTTTTAGACCCAAGTTTATAAACTATATTAAAATTGGGCTTTAGCCCAACAACATCATGTCATCATCCATTCATAAAAAAAAACATCATGTCATCATCCACATAGTACTAAGAACAATCTTCGAACGAGCAGATAGTTGATGAGTTTTTCAATTAGTTTCCAAACATAAAACATATTATTGTTTCAAATTTGACTAGGATAAGATATGAACATGCATGAGTCATGATCAGAAGATGAGCATGATAACGCAAAACTTGCAGTCGGTTAAATTGGTACTTAAAAATAACAAATTAAGTACAAATTATGTTCGAGTTTAATCTTAAAGACGTGAAGATCATATTGCAAGATTAATCTACTACACCATAACGGCAAAGTAATCGTTACAAAAAAAAGTATGCTTTGATAGAAATTCATCAATTGATCTAATCAAGTTGTATACCAAACAAATAAGATGTTGGCTTTTGTGTTTCGTTCTCCTTTGATCACCACATCTTTGAGTTGACCGCGCCATCCATGAAGCTCTCTCTGGTTGAAGAATTCATGCCAATCGAAACCGCGGAAGGTATTAGCTATGATCATATGCTTAGGACGACATGCCCGCAAAAGAGAGTCCAAATAAGCTGATGTTATTATGTTAGTAGAGATTTGGAGAAGATTCAACTGTGGAGTTGTTAATTTGAATTTGAACTCCGGCCTAGTTTCGAGATAAAGAGAATGGAGTCCTGGAGCCACTATCTCAATCTCCTCCATGGATTGGTAGTGTTCAATTTTGAGGTTCTTCAGGCTTCCAACATTAGAAAACTGGAGCTTCTTCAGGTTCTTTGAGCACACGAGTTCAAGGGTTTCGAGGTGCGGAGAGCTGGCGATCAAGTTTGTCAGAATTCCATCTTCCTCAAATACGACATAGTTGAGGTGCAAGAATCGCAGAGTGGTCGGAGAAAGAGGGAGATTGGCGCCCTTGTCAACATGACTTGCGACAAACGGAGAATCTTCACAGTGGAATTGAAGAGCGCTGTTAACGGCAATTTGATCCCAGGTTCGCGAGCGTGCTTAGTGACGTCAATTTCAACCTCCCCTGTTTTCCGTTTCAACGCCAATTCCAGCAACTCATCAACACGAGGAGAGCTTAATGTTCCTTTTTTACGAAAATCAAGAGCTTCAGCTTTTCGAGTGGCAAAAGGTTATCTCGAGAATACCTATCGATCGTGAGGTATTAACATTTTTGGTACCTTAAGTTTGGCCGTATTTCATTTTGGTACACAGCGTTCCAAAAATTTCATCACGGTACCGATCGTTTAAAAAAATCTTGAAAAGGTATTTTCCTTCTCGTTTCTATTCCACACCATCCACTCAGAGAAAATAATAATATAATAATAATTTCACTATTTTAAAATTCAAAATTACTTTTTAATTGAAAATTTATTTAAAAAAAATCAAAAAACAGTTGTTTCCCTCTTTTCTCTCCTTCGCCTCCCCCACCTCCGATTCTTCACCGCCCTTAACCCTAATTCTCCCATAGTCGGCTGCTGCCCTTCACATCCGCCGCTGCAGTTGTTGAATGGGGGCAAGTCTAAAATCAAAGACAAGACTGACTTTGCAGGATGAGTATGAGAAGATTCTTCAGCAGCTTAGGCATCATGCTTTAGGAGAAGATGAATCGACTGAATCGATATCATCCCCTGTATCTTCTTCTTCTGATCTTGCTACAGATCTTGAGATTCAAATCCTGAAGCGGATTTCCGAAATCCTCTGTTCTAACGACTGTTTGGACATCTGCATCGACATCTTCGAGGTAATATGCTCAACTTGACTCTTTGAGTTATTAGGATCATAGGATGGATGATGGATCCAAATCAAATCAATATTTTTGGGGTTGGATGATTGTATTTTTGGGGTGGGTTTGCTGGGGTGTAATTGGGGATTGGCTGTAGCGTGATTTGGGTTTGCACACACAGGGGTTTTGTTTCTTTTCTAGGTTTGGGGTTAGATTGTTTGCTCTGTTTCCATTTGCAGGTCATGCAATTTTGAACAGAGTTGTACAGTTGTTTCGTTTACAGCGATTTTAGACATGTTCGACTCATTGGAGAAGATCAAAACTGAGTTCATAGCGATTTTCGAAGGAGAAGCTGGACTGGATATCTGTACTCGATCAGAGAGCTAGAGAAGCTTCTCGTTCATTCATCAAGCAAAGTATTCTGAGAATTCGGCCTCCAAATCGAAGGAAACTCCGATGGTTCCCTCCTCCTCAAGATGGATCGTGTCGAAGCTCGTGAGATACGCAATCAACTACCTCAAATACCTAGCCACGAGGTTACAACGTCCAATGGCGAAAGTCCTCCGAACAGAGCAGATCTGGAAAGCCGGTGTTCTTTCAAAACCCGATTCAGACGAAAACTTGCTCAAGGAAGCCATTACCAACATCGTCGAAGCTCTACATCGAAATATTGAATCAAAGAGATCTCGCTACAAGACAAAGTCGATTGAATCAATATTGAAGCAGATCAATGGGATTTGGGAGGAAGGACGGAGAGATGGCAGTCGGAGTTGGGGGAGGCGGAGGAGAGAGATTGGGAGACAACTATTTTTTATTTTTTTTTTAATTAAAATTTCAGTTAAAAAGTAATTTTGATTTTAAAATAGTGAAATTATTATTATATTATTATTTTTGCTGGGTGGGATGTGTGACTTAGCTACCACGTCAGCATTTAACAAAAATTTTGGATGGAATTGGACGGAAATACCTTTTGGAGATTTTCTAAAATAATCGGTACCGAAATGAAAATTTTGAAACGCTGTATACCAAAATGAGATTTCGGCCAAACTTAAGGTACCAAAAATGTTAATACCTCTATCGATCATAGTGTCATAGAATCTCTGGAGATCTGCTTGTGCCTTGGCATGGACATCTACCTTGTTTAATTCCAAAATTTTATGTCGAGAAGCATTACGGATCCTCCTGTTTAATTTGATCAAAAGTGTATCTTCTTGCGTCGGAAGGCCTGGATTGTCTTGTGTTGGAATTTCAGGGAGGTAGATTGTCGTTGATCAGCTACAGGGTATGAACACCAGATGCTTCGCCATTGTCGGGAAAGAGTGGCCGTCTGATCTAATGTTGTTGAGTGTTGTATTCTGAGGAGGATGCTGTGTAGTATATCAGCAGCGGGTAATTCCGAGATACGATCTCTTCCCTCTCCCTCCATTCGATTCGTTGGTGATGATGAACAGGCTGTAGTAATTATTCTAGATTCGGGAGGCCTTTAAATAAGGAATTGTCGGAATCAAATCAGAATAAATAAGGAATTAGGGGTTTGGTTAATTAAGCAAACAGTGGGCCTTCTACGTACGTGGGCTTCTACTTTTCTGAGTGATATTCGACCAGTCCAACGATAAAAAACCTTATCCAGCAACTCAGGAATGTATCTAGCTTCTCCAAACTCAGACACAGGAATGTTATATCATCAATTATAAGCAGGAATCAGCAAGCGTGAACACAACCGAGAGTAGATATGGAGTATAATTCTATAAACAGGACGAGTTGCAGCATGTGCGAAGAGAAAACAAAGGAATCGATTGCAGTATTCACATTTTCATTCTCAGCATAGAACATATAGTGGAACTTCGGAGCAAGTTGAGAGGTTCAGACCTGCAAGAGCTAGCTTAAGCCCTGTTTCTATATCGGGAATACTGGGAATCAACACGCCCAGCGTATCAAGAACGTGTATACTAGGTTGATGAGCAATCTGTCAATTGACAAAGAAGAAACAATCAAAAGATATGATGAAAACGAAGAAATCGTATAAGAAAATTTGGCTTCTATAACTGTAAGTAGCACCTGACCTTTGTATCCTGCAATATCTTGTGTAACACCAGGCAGAGGACCGACCGTGGCTCGTTTAATTTTGTCACCCACTGTTGTTCAATCAAAAGGTATGAACTTTAGGATCATTAGCGGGAAAACGTAAGAACCAAAGGAAATTTCATGTCTGCCTACAGGGAAAACGAGACAAGGCGATTTGGCGGATTGAATTTATCACAGCTGATTCCCAACATTAGGAACGCCAACTACCATAACGAGGAGAGTAGGCTCCCTTGAAATCACCTCCTTCAGTTTGAACTCCACTAGTTCGAGAAGCTTTCGCACACAAACACACAAACAGTCATAATAAGCATCGAATTTCAGGACACTGATTAATGGGAATGCAAGAACATAGCCAATCAGACGAAATGGAAATGTGGGCGAGAAACATAAATAACGGGTAGGATGCAAAACTCAAGCAATGCAAACACCCTTATGGCTATATGGGAGACGGTGTATTTGACTCGTGATTATGCACATTCTACCAAACGATTAAACCCTCTCATTTCCCACGAATTTGAAAGCAACCAACACTATAACCTTAAGAGGCACAGAAAGCAAACACTCCTATAGTAACCATATGAAGCTAAAGAAGGTGATAATTCATTACTGATGCATGGTGCAATAAGATCAGACCAAGAAAACTGAGGCAATCACAACCAGTAAGGCCACGTTCGAAATCAATGATAACTACATAAATGCATCTTACACACGCTGTTCTTTGCCACTACGGCAAGATCAGACCAAGAAAACTGAGGCCATCAGCAATCGGTAAGGCCACATTCGAGACCAATGACTAAGCAGCTTACATAAACCTCCAAACACTAGTGCTTAAGCAAGTAATCCATTAGTTCGAAGTTACGAATCTACAAAAGTCCATTTTCCACATAGCAATCACATGATACAAGAACCAATGTTCAACACAGCAATGTGGAAAACAAAATACTCACCTTCTGGACAGAGTTCTTGCTATGTGAGTTGATAAATATGCAGTCCTGCTTGCACCAGTCAAAATAACTAACCCATTTCTACCAAAACAAACAACAAAAGTCAAACCTTTTTCATCATTAGAAAACAAACCCTGCAACTAGAAAACAATCAAAGCAGTTCCTTTACTTACATGCATTATATTCGGGTTCGCCAAATCCTTCTTGTTAAGAGCAATTAACCGCCACTTGGTCAACAGCTGTGGCTGCAAATCCGCGTTCACCGACTGTTGGATTAAAAATCCTTAATTGGGCATATATGTATAAAGTTGTTATCTTAGTAGACACAAAAATTAAGTGACCAATTATGTAAATGTGTCATGGGTACTAAAATGTCATGGAGATAAAGTGTAGATACCAAATGGGTCATTTATGATTTAATGAGGGGCTAAATTATAAATGACCAAGTAGCCTTTGGCTATATAAAGGGTTATGGTCCCCAAGGGTTAGTTTACATCTCATTTCTTCTCATACCCCATTAGAGAGAATCTAAGAAGAGAGGAACTACATCCTTGGAAGATCCATCTCCCACATTACGAATCGTTCCACTGCTTCTTCGACTATGGCTTCAGGTTAGTGCTTCCGCTATGTTTATTATCTTCTTCATCCTAATCTACCAAGGGTTTTCTAAGTTATTAAGACTAACAAGTGGTATCAGAGCATTTTGGTTAGATTACTTGAAGATTTATGATAAGTTTCTTGAAGAATTATTGGTTCATGTGTTTATGTTCTTCTTCTTCTTCTTCTTCTTCATGTTTATGTGTTTGTTGGAGACTAGAATCTTACGATTCTCTACTCCTATCGAGATTAAAGTCTTCAAGACTTTCTACTCAACCCTTTTGGAGACTAAAATCATTGCGATTTTCTACTCCTTTGACTAAAATCATTGCGATTTTCTACTCCTTTGAGATTAAAACCTTCATGGTTTTCTACTCACTTTTGGTTCTGATTGTTTAATGCATGTTAAATGGTTATTTTGATTTTGCATTAATGTTGGAGTTTCTGTACGTTATTGTTTTGTTTCAGAATTTCAGTTTATTTTTTGTTGTCTGAATTTTAATTATTACAGTGGCAATTCATTCATTCTTCAGTTACAGTTTTCCAAAATCAATCAGATGTTTAATAACTCAAAAATATATGAGTGCTGTTCCTTGGACTCGAACCTGAATCACAAATTGCAAAGTTCAGGCTGTCTACCACTGTATCAGCTTCAGTTTTGTATTATTGCAACTCTTGTTTTATTTAATTATAGTTCAGATATGATTTTGGTTAATAAATTTTAAATTCAGTTTGGTTGATGTTTTAATATGAGATTGATTATGTTAAACATAATGTCACCAAAGTGATCTCTTTTGTTTATACTGATTGATCAATAATATTAAAATGGTTATATGAATTTAATTCAAGTATTTATTGACTAATCCAAAGGTAAGTCAATAATTATAAGAATTTTATTCATATCATGTGATAAATATGTGATAATTCTAAGGGTTCTGTGTGAATAATTTGTTAATCCAAAGATTACACATTATTCAACATAATTTATTGTCAATATTTGATCACTACAACAAGAGTACCGTTTGCAGTTAACGTTATTGTCCAAAGACTTGATGTTAATGTTTTTGTTTGGTATCTTGATATGGGGTTTGACCAAATTTTGAATTTATTATTTATCATATTAATGTGAGTTTGTTTATTTTTGTTCTATCTTCAGCGAGTGCATCATCTGCTGCCAACATATCTTCTAACATCAATTCAGTACCCATGCTTAATGGGACCAATTTCAAGGACTGGAAGAGGCACTTACATATAACGCTTGGCTGCATGGACTTAGACCTTGCACTAAGGGAAGAACAACCTGCACCACTCACTGCGGAAAGCACCCTTATTGATAAAAGGGATCATGAGAGGTGGGATCGTTCTAATCGCATGTGTCTAATTATCATGAAGCACAACATTCCAAATCTTTGAGGGGCTCAGAATCTGATGAGATTACTAAGGCTAAGGATTTCCTTGATGAAATTGAGAAACGTTTTGCTAAAAACGATAAGGTTGAGATGACATCACTTTTATCTTCTTTGATGTCAATGAAATATAAGGGTCAAGGAAATGTTAGGGAAGAGTTGCTCGTTCTTATGGTTTTGGTTTCACTTCCTCCACAGTTTAGCTAATTCAAAATTAGCTATAACTGTTGATGAGCCCAACCGACCCTGGACCCGTCCTGAGCCTCCTTTCACAAGAAGCCAGACTAAGGCCTTCCGAGAAAAGCTAAACGCCTACATAGAGTCCTGGAGTAAAGAGGGGCATGAAGAAGATGCTGATCGATTCGTGAAGAAAGGCTACACCCTTTTGGAGAGTCAAGAAGGCCCGGGCAGGAATATTAAAGCTTCGGACCAAGGCTAAGACCAGCCGAAGCCCGACCGAGCAAAGCCCGCCGGGCCGCCACCGAAGCCAGCTGAAGCCCGAGCAAACAAGGGCCGTCGGGCCGCCACCAAAGAACCGCCCACACCACCGAAGACCAGCCGGCCCAAGAGCCGCCGCCGGATTAGGGTTTTTGCCCTAATTCGGTCTTTTATTCGACATTAAAGACTTTCACTATTATTTTATGTTTTTATTCCTTTTTAGTCGGATTGTTTAGGGGTTTTAGGATTCTAATTAGGAATAGACTCCTTATTCTATTCTTATTTAGGAATTAGACTTTAGGGAGGAGAGCTTGTTCCCTCCCTATATATAGAGGCCGCCGGCCTCATCTTGACTACAACTTTTGAAATCAATAAACCCCTGTTTGAACATATGTTCTCTTCCCTTCAAGCCTTTGCTCGTTGTTGCATCGCTTAAGGTTCGACTTATCATCAAGAGCATCCATCTCTTGGCGTGGCGTCATCGACTGGACACTTCTGGTTCCCGGCTATATACAGCCGACGGGTCAAAGTACGTATCCGCCCCGTTCCCGACGGTTTAACCTCGTTGCACGATCTCCAACTTGCGGTGTTCAAGGGTTGTCTGCCCACGGTTGCAGCGGTTCACATCAGTTGGTATCAGAGCACGGTTCAGCTCAAGGACCACAATCTATCCCAGTCTCCAGGTTACCCTGGATTCATATCTTTATCGCTTTCATAGAAATAGTTTCGAAAAATCCCTATTGTTTCAATTTCTGTATTCAGTTCTTTTCAAGTGTAAGGCAAAGAAAAACTGGTGGCCATCATACCATCGACAAAACCCTAAGTCGAGATCAAGAAAAAGAAAAGAAAAGAGGTCAAAAGAAAATATAAAGACCCACTAAAGAGAGGCCACCCTTGCCGAGATAGTAAGAACAATCCTAAGAAGAGGGGATAGAAGATAGGCTTTCGTTGCCCGACCCCAACACCGAGATCGCTTGCTACGGAAGGAAGCCCAAGGACAAGATGGAGAGTTCACCAAGCCCTAGCTACAAGGAAGACCTTAGAAGCTCGAGTCCTGGCACCTACATACTGGTAAGTCTACCCTCGAAGCTTTGAAGAAACTTGCAACTGCTTGAAGGTGAAGCGTTTATGTTCTACTTTTATTGATTGCGTCTATTATATCTTAAAACATGAGAGGAAAAATCAAGAGTGAGTGAGGAGGATTTTGAGAGATTTGTGAGGCCAGATACTTTTTCCAACTAACCATGGCAGATCAAAGACTTGCCAAGATAGAAGCGGCAATGGAAGAAGCTTCCCAAGTCCTACAACAGATACAAGCCACCATGGCTCAATTGGCAAGAGAAGCCGGCACAACCCGGCGCCCGGTTCCGGTGCCCCGGCACGCGGCCCCGGCCTCGACCAGCACTGCCCGACTGGCCCCGGCGCCCCAGCGCTTGGCCCCCGCCTCGGCGCTGCCCCAGACCCCAGCGCTCGGCCCCAGCCTGCGCTGCCCCAGGCCTTAGCGCCCCAGCGCTCGGCTCCAGTCTCGGCACTGCCCCAGGCCCTAGCGCCCCAGCGCTTGGCCTCCGCCTTGGCGCTGCCCCAGGCCCTAGCGCCCCAGCGCTGGGCCTCGGCCCCGACCATCCCTGCCCGACCAGCCCCGACACCCAAGCTTTCAGTCCCGATGCCCGAGCACCCGACCACGACGCCGCCCGCCCAAACCCCGACACCTGAGCGCCCAACCTCGATGCCACCCGACGGACCGGCCGCCCCCGACGCCATCCTGACCTACGCCGACCCGACGCCAACCGTCCCCGGCGCACCCGACGAGGCTCAAGACCCGGGGCCCGCCCTGACCGACTCCGCCCCAACACCACCTAATCCCGACGCACCCGACGAGCTGCATGACCTCGGCGCCGCCCAATCCACCCCCAACCCGACGCCCCCTGACCCCGGAGCGCCTCGAGTACCTGCCCGGACCGGAGTTCTCACCCGGTCCATGACCCGGGCCGCCGCCCAAGCCCCGAGCCCTGGGCGACTTAGACCTCGGCCCCCAACCGTAGACAACCCTAGTGCCCCCCGACCCCCAAAGTCGGCCCGACGACTCTCTGCTGTATCCCGATGAATCCTCAACGCACAAGTTGTGGAGGAAGGATGGGAACAACGAGACAACCTCTTTCATACAAGGTGCGTAATTCAAAACAAAATTTGTAGTATGGTAATTGATGGAGGAAGCTGTACTAATGCTGTAAGCCACGAATTGGTTGAGGGGCTTGGTCTTCAAACCCAAAGACACCCGAAACCCTACAAACTTCATTGGCTTAGTAACTGTGGGGAATTGAGGGTCACCCGACAAGCACATGTTCCCTTCTATATTGGAAGATACACAGATAACATTTTATGCGATGTGGTTCCTATGGAAGCTGCCCACATCTTGTTAGGAAGACCTTGGCAATTCGACAGGTACTCCACACACGATGGAAGAACCAACAGGTACAACCTCATTTATGGGGATACTAAGTACACTCTGCGGCCAATGTCACCTACAGAGATTCTCCAAGACCAGTTAGATCGAAAGGCCATCAAAGAAAAGAAAGAGAGGGAGCTCAAGAACAGAGAGAAGAGAAACAAACGAGAGACCCTATGAGTGTGAAAACAGAATTACAAGACCTTACAGGTCTCAGAGGTAAAAAAAATGAGGATGATAGGGAGAAAACCTGTTAGCCACCCCGAGTGAGATCAAACAAACCCTAGTTTCTAGGAAACCCCTGGTGATCATCCGTTACATGGAATGTTTGATTTCTAACCCTAATACTTCTCTACCTAGTGTTGTTACTTCACTTTTACAGGAGTTTAAGGATGTCTTCCCCGAAGAAGTTCCCAGCGGACTACCTCCACTCAGGGGCATTGAGCATCAGATCGACTTGGTACCTGGAGCTGCCTTACCAAACAAGCCAGCCTATCGTACCAATCCAGAAGAGACCAAAGAAATCCAAGCACAAGTGGAGGAGTTGATGGACAAAGGGTATGTCCGAGAAAGCATGAGTCCTTGTGCTGTCCCAGTCATCCTAGTTCCCAAAAAGGAAGGCACATGGAGGATTGTGTTGACTGCCGAGCCATCAACAACATAACAGTTAAGTATTGCCATCCAATCCCTAGGTTAGATGACATGCTAGATGAACTACATGGTGCTACCATCTTCTCTAAATTGATCTTAAATCTGGCTACCACCAAATCCGAATGAAAGAAGGTGATGAGTGGAAAACTGCTTTCAAAACTAAGCTAGGACTGTATGAGTGGATGGTTATGCCCTTTGGGTTAACCAATGCACCTAGTACCTTCATGAGATTAATGAACCAAGTCCTTAGAGCTTACATAGGAAAATTCGTAGTGGTCTACTTTGATGATATCCTTATTTACTCCAAAAACTTAGAAGATCACTTAGAGCATCTCAAGGTCGTCTTAGAAACCCTGCGAAAGGAGCACCTCTATGCCAACATGAGCAAGTGCACCTTTTGCACCGATCACCTCGTTTTTCTTGGCTTTGTTGTTAGCTCTGCAGGAATAAGGGTTGATGAAGACAAAATCGAAGCCATCAAATCCTGGCCCACACCTCAAAACATCACTGACGTTAGGAGCTTCCATGGATTGGCGAGTTTCTATCGGAGATTTGTAAGGGACTTCAGCACCGTTGCTGCCCCTCTCACGGCCGTGCTAAAAAAGGATGTTCCATTCCAGTGGGAAACCCCGCAACAAGAGGCCTTTGAAGCCCTCAAAAGAAGACTTACCGAGGCTCCTTTGCTCATGCTGCCCGACTTCACCAAACCCTTTGAAATCGAGTGTGATGCATCCGGAGTAGGAATAGGAGCTGTCCTCATGCAAGAAAAGAGGCTCATCGCCTACTTCAGTGAAAAGCTCAGTGGTGCCACTCTCAACTACCCGACCTATGACAAAGAGTTGTACGCCCTGGTAAGAGCCCTGAAGACTTGGCAACACTACCTATGGCCTAAAAATTCATCATCCACACCGACCATGAATCACTCAAGTACCTCAAGGCTCAGCACAAACTCAATAAACGGCATGCTAGGTGGGTCGAGTTCATAGAAACATTCCCATACATCATTCAATACAAGCAAGGTAAGGAAAACATCGTGGCCGATGCCCTTTCTCGAAGGTACACCTTAATCTCAGTCCTTTCTACTAAGTTTATTGGTTTTGAATACATCAAAGATCTTTATGCCACTGACCCTGATTTTAAGAGTATCTTTGAAGCTTGCCAACAAGGAGGATTTGGTAAGTTCTACCAGTAGGACGAATACTTATTTAAAGGATCGAAACTGTGTCTCCCTAACCATTCTTGCAGGACTGTCCTAACCCTAGAAGCCCACGGTGGAGGACTCATGGGACACTTTGGTGTAGCTAAAACCGTAGCCACCCTCAAAGAGCACTTTTATTGGCCCAAAATGAGACACGATGCCGAGAAGATCATATCTCAATGCTCTAAGTGCCAGAGAGCTAAATCTAAACTCCGGCCCCAAGGATTGTACACCCCCTTGCCCATTCCTGAGCATCCTTGGGTAGACTTGTCCATGGACTTCGTCCTAGGACTACCTAGGACCCGAAAGGGGAAAGACTCCATATTTGTGGTTGTTGACAGGTTCTCCAAAATGGCTCATTTCACTCTTGCCATAAAACTGATGACGCATCTCAAGTTGCTGACCTATTCTTTAAAGAAGTAGTTAGAATGCATGGTGTTCCAAAGACTATAGTCTCCGACAGGGATTCAAAGTTCTTGAGCTACTTCTGGAAGACCTTATGGGCAAAACTTGGCACCCGACTAATGTTCTCCACCACATGCCACCCCCAAACTGATGGACAGACTGAAGTTGTAAACCGATCCTTAGCCCAAATGCTGAGAGCAGTCATTAAGAGTAACATCCAGACTTGGGAGGAATGTCTACCACACGTAGAGTTTGCTTATAACCGGGCTGTACACTCAGCTACTCAATACTCCCCGTTTGAACTTGTTATGGTTTTAATCCACTGACCCCGCTATACTTATCCCCACTTCCCATCCATGAGTTTCTAGATGCAGGTGGGCAAGAGAAGGCAGCTTATGTCAAGCAGCTCCACGAGAAGGCCAAGGCCAATATCGAGAGAAGGACGGCTCAGTACCTCCGCAATGCCAACCGAGGAAGAAAGGAGAAAATTTTCGAAGCCGGAGACCAGGTGTGGATACACTTCAGGAAAGATAGGTTTCCGGAGCAGAGGAAGTCCAAACTACTACCTAGGGGAGACGGCCCTACACAGTCCTCCGGAGGATTAACAACAACGCCTACGTCCTTGACCTTCCAAACTCTTATGGGGTAAGTGCAACCTTTAATGTGGCTGATCTAACCCCTTACTACGATGATGAACATGTAGGACAGGATTCGAGGACGAATCCTCCACAAGAAGAGGGGGATGATGAGCCCAATCGACCCTGGACCCGTCCTGAGCCTCCTTTCACAAGAAGCCAGACTAAGGCCTTCCGAGAAAAGCTAAACGCCTACATAGAGTCCTGGAGTAAAGAGGGGCATGAAGAAGATGCTGATCGATTCGTGAAGAAAGGCTACACCCTTTTGGAGAGTCAAGAAGGCCCGGGCAGGAATATTAAAGCTTCGGACCAAGGCCAAGACCAGCCGAAGCCCGACCGAGCAAAGCCCGCCGGGCCGCCACCGAAGCCAGCCGAAGCCCGAGCAAACAAGGGCCGCCAGGCCGCCACCAAAGAATCGGCCCACACCACCGAAGACCAGCCGGCCCAAGAGCCGCCGCCCGCCGCCGGATTAGGGTTTTTGCCCTAATTCGGTCTTTTATTCGACATTAAAGATTTCCACTATTATTTTATGTTTTTATTCTTTTTTAGTCGGATTGTTTAGGGGTTTTAGGATTCTAATTAGGAATAAGACTCCTTATTCTATTCTTATTTAGGAATTAGACTTTAGGGAGGAGAGCTTGTTCCCTCCCTATATATAGAGGCCGCCAGCCTCATCTTGACTACAACTTTTGAAATCAATAAACCCCTGTTTGAACATATGTTCTCTTCCCTTCAAGCCTTTGCTCGTTGTTGCATCGCTTAAGGTTCGACTTATCATCAAGAGCATCCATCTCTTGGTGTGGCGTCATCGACTAGACACTTCTGGTTACCGGCTATATACAGCCGACGGGTCAAAGTACGTATCCGCCCCGGTTCTCGACGGTTTAACCTCGTTGCACGATCTCCAACTTGCGGTGTTCAAGGGTCGTCTGCCCACGGTTGCAGCGGTTCACATCAACTGTCAAAAAGAGAAATGGTCTCTTAATGAGCTCATTTCTCATTGTGTTCAAGAGGAAGATAGGTTGAAACAAGAGAAACCTCAAAATACTTACCTAGCAAGTGCCTCTAAAGGTAAGGGCAATAAAAGGAAAGGTGTTCAGAATGAAGCTGCTAAGGGTCCTGCTCAAAAGAAACAACAACAACCACCACCTGATGGTTGTTTCTTTTGTCTAAAGTTAGGACATATGAAGAAGGATTGTACCGGTTATCACGCCTGGCGTGCGAAGAAAGGTATAATTCATGCTTTGGTCTGTTCTGAGGTTAATTTAGTTTCAGTGCCAAGGAACACTTGGTGGGTAGATTCTGGTGCTACTACTCATATAAGTGTTTCTATGCAGGGTTGCCTGAGCTACCGAAAGCCAAGTGATGGTGAAAGACACATCTTTGTGGGCGACGGGAAGTCAGTTGAAGTGGAAGCAATTGGGCATTTTAGGTTGTTGTTAGCGACTGGTTTCTATTTGGATTTGAAAGACACTTTTGTTGTACCGTCTTTTCGACGAAATTTGGTTTCTGTTTCCTTGTTGGACAAGTCTGGTTATTGTTGTTCTTTTGGAAACAATCAGTTAAGTTTGTCTTTAAATTCGAATGTTGTGGGAACTGGTTATTTAAATGCTTATGACAATCTATATTTGCTCGAAATAATTACATCTTACCATGAAGCTCTGCATGTGGAATCACGTGGTACTAAACGAAAATTCCATAAAGAAAATTCAGTGTCATTATGGCATACGCGCTTAGGTCATATCTCAAAAGGTAGAGTTGAGCGTCTTGTGTCAGATGGCATTCTTGATTTTCTTGATTTCTCAGATTTTGATATCTGTGTCAGTTGCATCAAGGGAAAACAGACCAAAACAAAGAGATTAGGTGCCAATAGAACTTCAGATGTCTTAGAATTGATACATACGGATATTTGTGGTCCATTTCCAACATCGTACTTTATATCATTCATTGACGATTATTCACGTTATGGGTACCTATATCTCATCAATGAGAAATCTCAGTCTTTGGATGTGTTCAAAGCTTATAAAGCCGAAGTTGAGAATCAACTCAACAAAAGGATTAAGACTGTTAGATCTGATCGCGGTGGTGAATACTACGGCAGAAATGATGGATTAGGTGAACAACGTCCAGGACCAATTGCTAAATTCCTAGAGGAGTGTGGTATTGTCCCACAGTACACCATGCCAGGGTCACCTAGCATGAATGGTGTTGCTGAAAGGCGAAACCAAACTCTTAAAGACATATGATTGCTTACTCTACCTTACCTGAATCACTATGGGGAGAAGCATTAAAGACAACAACTTACATTCTGAATAGGGTACCAACTAAAGCAGCTACAAAGACACCTGAACTTTGGACAGGTCGAAAGCCTAGTCTAAAGCACTTCCACATTTGGGGATGTCCAGCAGAGGCAAAGCCTTATAGGCCAAATGAAAAGAAACTGGACTCCAAAACAGTTAGTAGCTACTTTATTGGGTATTCTGAGCGTTCAAGGGGCTATAAGTTTTATGATCCCACTACTCGAATAATTTTCGAGACAGAAACTGCGGTGTTCTTCGAGAATGTTGAGTTTAGGGGGAGAAATATGGTTAGAGACATTTCTTTTGAGGAGGATTTGGATTCCAATTTGGATTCAAATTCAAATCCTACTATCACTTTTGATGTTATTCATCAATAAGTGAATCAAGAACCCAACAAGACAATGTCGAAATTCTTCCCATTCAAGATGAGGTAATCGTTCCTGAAGAACAACCTCAACCGCTCGAAGAAGTACAAGTGCCATTAAGAAGATCTGCTAGAGAGCGGAGAAATGCAATTTCAGATGATTATGTTGTGTTTCTCCAAGAACATCAGGATGATCATGGTGTGATGGAAGATGATCCAATCAACTTCTGTCAAGCTATGAAAAGTTCTAACTCTCAAAAGTGGATTGATGCCATGAATGAAGAGTATAAGTCTATGCAAGACAATAAAGTATGGGAACTTGTCTCATTACCAGAAGGTGCAAAACTAATTGGTTGTAAATGGATATTTAAAACCAAGAAGGATGCAAATGGTAATGTGGAAAGGTACAAGGCACGTCTTGTTGCTAAAGGCTATACTCAAAAGGAAGGCATTGACTTTACAGAGACTTTCTCTCCTGTTTCATCGAAAGACTCTTTTAGGATTATTATGGCACTTGTTGCTCATCTTGACCTTGAGTTACATCAGATGGATGTTAAGACTGCGTTTCTCAATGGAAACATTGAGGAAACTATTTATATGGTGCAGCCAGAAAACTATGAGTCGGGAGACCCAAATAATATGGTTTGCAAATTGACAAAATCCATCTATGGACTCAAACAAGCTTCTCGTCAATGGTACCACAAATTTCATAAAGTAATTGTCTCATTAGGTTTTGAGATGAATATTGTGGATGATTGCGTGTATCATAAGTTCAGTGGGAGTAAGTTTATCTTTCTGGTTCTATATGTCGATGACATATTGCTTGCCACTAATGATATAGG
Organism: Linum lewisii; assembly: GCA_034768395.1. NCBI lineage: Eukaryota > Viridiplantae > Streptophyta > Magnoliopsida > Malpighiales > Linaceae > Linum > Linum lewisii. The sequence goes on from CM068296.1 coordinate 6,380,850, forward strand.
CTTGTTGCACGAAACCAAGAGTTTTTTGTCTAAAAATTTTGAGATGAAAGATCTTGGTGACGCCTATTTTGTATTAGGAATTCAAATACATCGTGATAGAACTCGAGGTGTTCTTGGATTATCACAAAAGAGCTATATCGATAAAGTACTTAAAAGATTTGGCATGGAAGACTGTAGACCAGGTGATACCCCTGTTGCTAAGGGAGACAAGTTTAGTCTCACACAATGCCCTAAAAGTAACCTTGAGATTCAGGAGATGCAAAAGATTCCCTATGCATCAGCTGTTGGGAGTCTTATGTATGCTCAAGTTTGTACGCGTCCGGATATTGCGTACATAGTTGGGATGTTAGGAAGATATCTAAGCAATCCTGGTATGGATCACTGGATCGCGGCCAAAAGGGTTATGAGGTATCTTCAGAGAACAAAAGAGTACATGCTCACTTACAGAAAATCAGATCATTTGGAGGTCATTAGGTATTCAGATTCTGATTTTGCTGGGTGCCAAGATAGCAGAAAGTCTACATCAGGATATGTATATCTGTTAGCTGGAGGAGCTATATCATGGAAAAGTGCCAAACAAACGCTTGTTACTTCTTCCACTACGGCAGCAGAATTTGTAGCATGCTACGAGGCAACAAATCATGGAATATGGCTGAGAAATTTTGTCACTGGGCTGCGCATTTTAGAAAATGTTGAAAGACCACTCAAGTTATTTTGTGACAACAAATCGGCGGTCTTATATTCCAACAACAATAGGAGTTCTTCTAAGTCAAAACACATTGACATTAAATTTCTGGTTGTGAAAGATAGAGTACAGAGGGGACAAATATCCATAGAACACATTGGGACAAACTCCATGATAGCGGATCCGCTCACCAAAGGTTTACAACCCAAGGTCTTTCATGAGCACACTGCTCGCATGGGTGTAATATCGTTTGAGGATATTATGGTTTAGTGGGAGTTTGTAATATTACTCTATGAATATTTTGTTTTGTTTTGTTTTGTTTATTCTGATCAAAAATAAAGTATTAAGTCAATTCACTCTGGTTTGGTAATCAGTTAAGACCTCACTTATGTAGGACCAGTTGGAATAGGCATGGTTGGTTACATTTCATGTAATTTCCACGCTACGCTTCCATGATAAATCTATGTCATTCAAGTATGCATATATTGTGACCATTGATGAGTTTAGTCATGATAAAATATGACGAAAGCTTCCTTGATTCTGTATGTGTATATTTGATGGACGAGATTGGTGTAATACCCAAAAGGAGATAGCAAATTTTGGAGCTCATAAGGTTGTACAATTTAAGTATACATATGTTGCCCAAGTGGGAGATTGTTGGATTAAAAATCCTTAGTTGGGCATATATGTATAAAGTTGCTATCTTAAGGTAAGACACAAAAATTAAGTGACCAATTATGTAAATGTGTCATTGGTACTAAAATGTCATGGAGATAAAGTGTAGATACAAAATGGGTCATTTATGATTTAATGAGGGGCTAAATTATAAATGACCAAGTAGCTTTAGCTATATAAAGGGTTATGGTTCCCAAGGGTTAGTTTACACCTCATTTCTTCTCATACCCCATTAGAGAGAATCTAAGAAGAGAGGAACTACATCCTTGGAAGATCATCTCCCACATTACGAAGATCCGTCTCCCACTTGCGTTATTCGACTATGGCTTCAGGTTAGTGCTTCCGCTATGTTTATTATCTTCTTCATCCTAATCTACCAAGGGTTTTCTAAGTTATTAAGACTAACACCGACGACAACAGTATCTGTAATCAAATTCCATCACAGAGAATAGTTAGCTACAGGACTTTGATAACTACGAGACGGTCATCTTTCTCACCAGGACGCCACTTGAAGAGGAAAATCAAGCCGTATATTGGCTTGTGATCGATAGAATGAAAGGGCTTAAACAGTGAAAGCAGATATGGAAACATCCCACAGATATTGGAACATAATAAACCTAAGACTGTCAAGAGAATCATGCTCCAGAGAATACAACTCTTCAACCTGATAAGAAACAAAGATGAGTAAAATCCGATTGCGTAGTATGTTATCGATAGTACATTATCAAGACAATCTGGTTCCTAGCATCATGATTGTTTTCAAACACAAAGCAAATGAATTCCTAGCATCTTTGACAGGAGCAACTAAAACCATTTGCATAGTAATGCAGAATATGAAAAATAACCAGCAGCCATTAACATCTGCATATTTCCTTTGTAGTAAAGCATGTAGCTTCAGATTAATAACTTTTCAATTCCTAAAAACTATTACTTCATAGACTTCTTCGAACTAATCCTAGTTAGCAGAACCAGTAGCTTCAGAAACAGCCAGTTTTGATGTAATAAGGAATTCACAAATCCAGAAACAACTAACAACTGATCCTCAAACATGCTGCTTCTTCTTCTAAAGAATCGAACTTGCGACAAGGCTCAACCATACTACCATAAAACATATGGGAATCGAAGCGATCCTCCTCGTCCAATCCATTTAGCTCCACCTCCTCCATAGTCTTCGCCTTCACATCAACCCAAACAAGCGTTTGGGAATCTATCTGCATTAAAACATGCTCACTATCCATAGAGAACCCTAAAAGCCGCACTGAATATACATGCATCAACTGCTTACGCTCAACTCTGAAGAGCCTTTCCCATGACTCTTTGACAGCATAGTTATTCATTATCCATACATCAAGATATGCCCCGACACAACTATCAATGATGCAGAGAGAGTCTCTTAGCTTCCCAACTTGTAATGGATTCCTGAACCTTGCATCCTCCGGCAGTGGAATCTCTTTTGTTTTATTGGATTTCAAGTTAAACCCAATAATCAAAGGACCAGGCGAATTGTTGAACCTGAAAGCTGGCCAGTGAATAGCTGGCCCCACAAACACCCCTTCAGCATTCAGCTCTGCATTGATTCGATAAGGGATCTTCACAACTGTAGATGTATCTGAACTAACCCCGTAGTTGAGCACCTGGGATTCCACACAATTTTCGTCATCGATGAGCGTTTGGGTAACATACACGACTCGGTACTCGTCGGAGTCATATCCGAATCCATAGGCTCTTCTGAGAAGTTTGGTGTTGCGGGAGTGGGCAGTCAAGGGTTTGCGAGTTCATCGATGATAGTTTGCGTAGTGTGATGCTTTCTCGTGATTGGGTTTCTGATGAGTACATTTGTGGTTTTGTAGTCGAAGCAAACCAGTCCGTTGCAGGAGCCGATACTGAGTCCTGAATCGACGAGCGGTGGGTAGTTGACGCTTTCGACGTCGATTTCGGCTGCGCGATAGAGACCGGTGGGGTAGTTCTTGGACAAGATGTCCTGTTCTTCATCAAGGATGAGTAGGGTTGCAGTTGAGTTTCTGGTGGTGGGGGTGGAGTACTCGATTTGGTTATTTCTGAAGAGTGGGCTGTCGATTGTGGACCGCCATTGTGTGGAGAGTTTGCGGAAGCGGAGAAGGGTGGACACAGGCAGCCGGAGGAGGATTTGGTTGAAGATATCGCTGGGGACATGATCGGAGTTCTTTGCTTCCTGTGGAAGAGTGATGAGAAGATATTGTAGAAAGAATAAGGTAGAATAGGGTAATTATATATATGGTCAACGCTCCGGTACCCACTGGGTACCGGTACCCTATTACTAAAATCTCATCACAATTATGTTTGTATTTTAAAGTTCGAGGGTCTTAGTTTAGTGTTCAGGTGTAAGGATATGGTGTTTGGGGTTTCGAGTTTATTTTTTGGGTTTATGATATTTTAATTTGGACTTTTGGTCAAAAGTTAGAGTTTTACATACGATTTAGGATTTGAGTTTATGAAGTAGTTTTTTAGGGTCAAAATTCAGTGTTTACGGGGTAAGCATTATTCATTACTCCTCATGATTTCTTACAATGGATTTAGGACTCATTATTTGAATTTTAAGCATTTAAAAATGTGAATTTAGAGTGGTAGGGTACCGGTACCCCGTGGGTACCGGAGTGCTTGCCTTATATATTATATATATATATATATATAATATATATATATATATTTATATCCATGTAATCAGTAGTTAGGAAGTTAATTATTGTAGGCATCCTATTTAAGGTAGGTAGGTAACCAATAATTCTCCTATATATAACTACGTCCATGTAATCAGCTAAGAATAATAACAATCTTTTCCCCATAATCCTAAAATTCCTCTGAGTTTTACAGATATAAACATACAAATACAACAACAGAACAATATACCTTTGGTGCTCGAAGACGGAAAATTATAGGATGCTGAAGTTTCAGCATACCTTTGGTGCTGAAACCCCAATCGGACGGTCCAGGCTGCGTGGAATTCATACGTGGCAGATCCAAAGGCTGGAGTTCGGCATTTTCGGATGGAAGGCAAGCTGAAAGTTAGTGGAGGGTAAATTTGTAAACTCACTGCGGGGTTTGAATTGGGGAAGGCGCCGGCTGTCCAATCGGCATCAGGCTACCAAGTAGCCCCTATTATTAGGCATAATAATGGCGCCGATTCGGGTTTCTAGGGGGGTTGGGCGGTTTTTTTTTTAAATAAACCAACCGTACAAATAAGAGGGAGAGCAAGGGGATTAGGTCATTTTAGTGTTAAAGTCTGGATTTGAGGAAGTAGACATAGAGTGAGAGTTAGAATCGAACACAGTTGACGGAGATGGCGACTATAGCAGAGGAGATGGCGTGGCTACGGAACAATGTCGAACCGGAATTACTGAAGAGGCAGTGGCGGTGCTCGCCAGGTTGAACGATTTATGGTGCAACCTATCTCAAGCTCGGCGCAACAAACTGAAAGAGAATGGTCTGGATTTCATCCAGTATCTTCTGATGAGCGTTTACAAGAGGCCCTTGATCTTGTGGATTCTGGATCGATTCGACCCCAACACTCTAACTCTCAGAGTCAGCGAGGACAAGTCTTTAACCATAGACGAGTCCTACGTGTGTCGTGTGTATGGTATGAAGAGGGGGTCTAAGCGGGTTGCCGATTATATCAAACCCAACACGGCGGAAGTGAAGATATGGGCTGCAGATCTGGGTTTGGCCATTGGGAACAAAGGTTTTGTGTTAATGTCGACGCTTTTAGGATGCATGCAGGAACAAGAGGATGTAGATAAGTGGTTCAAGTTTTTCGTGGTCTTCTTCGTGGGGTGTTTGGTGAAGCCATTGTCGAACCGTGACGTCTCCATGTCTTATTTGGGACTTTTTGAATGAAGGGATGCCCCAGATTTCAAAGACTACGACTGGCCTCAGCACATCATTGAGATTATCAGGCAGAATGCAGATAAATCGTATGTTGAGTACGATGTGTTCCTAGTTATGGTATGTTTTCCAAATTCATACTTATGTTTGATTTAATCATTTGTATCCGTGAGTACAAAGGTTACATTTAGGGTGCATCGATTCATACATATGTTGCGTTCTTTTTAGTTCAATGAGCAAATTAGTTGTTGATATATGTATAGCCGTGTTCTGAAGTCGGGTTAGACCAGACATATGGACCTTTTTATTACGTTTTTCAACAATACATATGTTTATATTTTTCAATTCATACATTTGCCTTTATATGGTGGCAATGTTATGTGGAATACACATGCCGGATAGAGGAATGCCTTCATATGTGTGAGTACATAGGTTTTATTACGATTCATACATATCTTCATTCGGATTAAACCACACATATGTTCATATGCACATTTGTTTTACGTGTTAAAACCACACATATGTTCATATTCACAATTTATACATACGTTTGGTAGAAATACATTCTGATGGGAGTACATAACATATATAATCCAAATGCATACATACGTTTATGGGAGTATTAATATGTGTTATTGTTGCTGTATAGCTTGTATGGGTTTGAATTCATACATACAGGTTGAATTTAATTCACATGCACCACATACTCATGTTGGTAATTACGTTTTGTATAAATTGTAGGTTAGTTTTCTGGACTTATCTTTGTAAGTCATATTCATAGATCATTAATTGGGTTTGACAAATGCAAAACAGACATACGTCTAACTAACGAATTCATACTCATGCTCATAAGTTTGTTCCCACATCATATACCCCCCACAAACTTGCGTATAGATTTCAAATTCAAACAAACGGTTTACGTTCAGACTTATGTTTATTATTCTAGCATGGCGGAGACCTGATGAATACATACCTGCCTCGCAACCAACCCGCTCCTCTGGGCGCTCCCGGATTTGCTTATTATTATTTTTTCCCCTGAATCCTTCCTGTGTGCAGACATACGATACGTAGAATCTACGTGGACTCCCATCATCCTCTACTAGCGAGTGTGTGACTTTCTTGTATTTTTCTTTTGTTGGTAGTTGATTCGAACACCAAACTCCGTTTCGTGTGCATAGGCATCATAGTAAGCCTTTGCTGCTTTCCTAGATGTAAATTGAAGGGAATCATCGATGTCTACCCTCGTTAAGTCTGTATTAACAAATATAAATGCTTTTTTAGTCATTTAAGACGTACGTCTACTTTAAGTATTAATAATTGCTTACCGAAGACTGGATCATTGTCTGCCCCGTCCTGGGTTGATGGGGGTGGTGATGTGCCTGTATGTAGGTTGACCATATAAATTAAAAACGCGTGTATTTGCAACGTATGCACGTTAATGTAATGAAATAAAAAACGACTCATTCAGACGCATGTGTACGAAAAAATCAGACTTGCATATTCATACATGTGTACGAAATATTAAAATGAACAGGGCTCGTTCTAATACAGACTTGAGTCTCGAATTTAAACAAATTACAATAAAACACGAGGACAAAACTGATAAACAACTTATGTCTGTATTTTTGGCATACGGGACAACTGATCAAAACTTAGGGAATTGGAATTTTGTAGCACAATTTTAAAAAATATGTACCGTCAGTAGCCAAATACGTAAAAATGTCCAGAAATAGCACAATCTGACTAGCAGACAGCGCTGCGCCAGCCAGATGGCGCTGCGCCACCCAGCCAGCGCAGCGCCACCCAGCTGACGCAGCGTTGTCTGCCAGTCAGAAAATATTACCGTCATAGTACCGTTAGGGTTTCCTCAATCCTACCCAGCGCTGCGCTAGCTAGGTGGCGCAGCGCTGGCTGGGACTGAAAAACCCCTAAGTCGTCAATTTTTAGTATAAATACCCCCCCTATATGATGCAGTTTTGCACCACACACCTCCCTTGAAGCCCTAAACTTAGAATTTGTAGTAGGCAGCCGTAACCAAGCTTAGAATATGTCGTTCTTCAACTATGGCTCTAGGTCTCGCAAGAGCAAGCGTAAGTGAACTTCGTTTGGGTGCTTTGTACTTATCTTATTTATGCATTTAACGAATTCGTCTTGTATTCTAAGTACTGTTTTCCTGTAGTGACAGATACTGAGAGGGTAATGCACAAGTTGAAGAAGCCGGTGGAGGAGGACTTGTTCGTTTATGAGGCAAGTGTGGTGAACTGCTGGTGTGACTTAAGGGCGACTAGATCCGTTCGACCAAGTGATCTGGAACGCTATTTTGGCTGCCCTCGTGAGAGAGAGGTAAAAAAGGGTCTGAATTTAATTATTTGCATTTTCGTAGTTCTCAAAACCCTCTACGTTTGCTTTATGATCTGTAGGAGAAGGGGTGTGGTTATTATGAAAAACTGGAGGTGCGGGAGGCCGTGGATGCTGCGAGTAAGGAGAAGGACCAAATCATTCGGGCGAAGGACGAACAACTTGTTCGAGCGAATAGGGAGAAGGATGAAATCGTCGAGGAGAAGGACAACATTATTCGAGATCTGAGGGAAGAAATTTCATGGTTGCACGATTCAATCAATAGGTTGCTCAGGGAAGGGCCTCCCCCACCACCACCCGGACCTTGTCCTTACAATTGACATCCATGTTGGGCCTTGTGTGTTTGTTATTTCTGTTGTTGTTGTTGTTGTTGTTGTTGTTGCTGTTGTTGTGTTGTTGTCGTCGTTGTTGTTGTTGTCGTTGTTCGCGTCATTATAAAAGTTAATAAAATGACTGGGTTGTAGTTGCAGCCTTTCTTCATTGTGTTGTCACATTTCATTTGTTGTTATGACATAGTTGCAGTCTTTCTCAGTTGAAGGATTGACTAATAAAAGTAACTTCATAGTACAACTACAAAACATTAGGTTACATTGAAACTGAAACATGAAATTGACAACCACACATTTGAAATACAGATTACCAAACACAAACTACCAAACCCATAATACTAAAACATTTCATAGTGCAATTAACCGTTCCTTGTAGGGTTTGGATTTCTGCTGCTTCGCCTCGCACGTTGGCACGTCCTCCTATTGTGCCCTTCTTGATGGCAGTAACTGCAGTGAGGCTCAATATCTTCAACCCAATCCATCTCGTTGCGTATGCGAGAATGTCGTGGTCGCCCCATCTCCCTGACCCTTCCTGGGTCAGGCATCAACTTAGGCCCTCCATGAGGCACCCAGTCGTCTTTCGAGCCGATAGGGAGGAAACTCCGTCCGTATATTTGTTTTACTGTTTCCAGCCTGTAATGGCCATTGGCGTAGTATAAGGGATCTTGATTGGCGGCGTTACATGCGGCCACACATGTGAACAAGGCATCTTCCACTGTTGGAACTTGCCGCATGAGCAATGACCGTCCCCCTCCTCGTAGTCCAAGCGAACTTCTTGCCTATTGTTTCCCTTCCCGTTGCTGCGATTTATCGCCGTCTGTATTTCGAATATCCCAGCATCGTAATCGAATTGCCTCACTGTGTGGGAAGTGGCCTTATTCACTCTTTTCTGTAGGCGCTTAAGACACTTCTTCGTCCAGATTTCACCGGCCGCCTGTTCTTCTCGAACCCTCTTTCGTCGATCTTCGAAATACGTTTGCAGCCTGTAGAAAGTGGATTCCACCAAAGCTGCAACAGGGAGAGCCCGGATTGACTTGAATGCCCCATTCACGCTCTCCGCCATGTTTGATGTCAATTGGTTCCATCGTGCCCCGTCGTGTTGAGCGTCTACGGCTCTTGACCAATATAATTGATCTTCAAGCGCCCATTTTTTATTTACGGGGTCGTCCCTTGCGAATCTTGTTGCCCCCTTTGTGAACTTTCTCAAGGACCGGCGTTTAGCTGCAGGTAAAAAAGAATGGATTACAAATGATATACACTGAAATTGTTAAGTAGTTGGTGGAGTGTCATGATACTGACCTAAATTCATAAGGCGGCTTTTCATTCTTGGGTTCTTGGCGGCTTTGTTGTAATTGCTTACATAGTGTCTGGCGCACCATCGCCAATGCCATCCAAATTGGATTTTCTCCATTGCACTCACGATGCCCACATGTCGGTCGGATATGACACATACTCCGCGTCTCTGTGTCACTCGTCGTTGTATGCAATCAAAGAACCATTCCCAAGTCTCCTTGCTCTCAACATCCACGATTGCGAAAGCCACAGTGAAGATGTTCTTATTACCATCGAACGAACTAGCCATGAGTAGTGTGTGCTTGTATTTTCCGGTCATGAAGGTACCGTCGACGATGAGCACAGGAGGACAATGTTTGAAACCTTCAATGGACGGGGCAAAACTCCAAAACACACGGTCAAATTGGATGATTGTATCTCCATCAACCGTTGTCCATTCTTTCGTGACGAATTCAACTTCCGTCCCATAGTTCCGATCTTGTATTGCCTTCATTAAGGTAGGTAACTCGTTGTATGATTCCTCCCAATTACCATATATTCGCTCCATGGCGCGCTGTTTGCCGTTCCATGCCTTCTTGTACGAAATTTCTCGTCCGTACATAGTATGTATCTCTGTCTGAAGAAGTTTGATACGAATATGGGGGCGTGCCTGGACAAAGGGCGTGACTGCATCGGCTATGACATCAACGTCCAGCTGGGTCGGACTGATGTTGTTCTGACTGCCCAAACACGTATGGGCCGGATTGAATTGTTTTACCGTCCACACATCGCTCTCATCTGTAGTGAGTCTTATCCTCCACGGGCATCCATTGCTTCGGTATCCATGGCATCGTTGCTCAAGCAACCATTTGCTAGACCGTGTCGTGCATAACATGCGGTTATTCCTGAGTGCATATTGCTTCAGACTAGTTTGAGCCACAAGTTTGGTTTCAAATTGTTGGCCAACCGCTAACCCTGGCCCGTCAATGTGCCACCGTGGAACGTTATGAACGCCGTACTCGTTGCTGCTTGTAGTCATCAGGGCACCGATATCTTCTGGTAAATGTGTGAAATGGCTCGGGGGGTGTAGTCTCTCGGAGGTTGCGCATTCACAAAGGGTTGCGTTTCAATGTCCGGCTCAGATACATTTGCTTCGTCCTGCTCCGAGTTGACGTCGCTTTCTGATGAGTCTCCTTCTATCTCATTTCCCAAGTGTGCTACCGTACTTTCTTGTCTGCTATCGCCACGTAATTGTGTGTGATTGCTCTGACTGCTCTGACCACTATAACAGGCACTCGCTCCATCGCCCATGAATATAGAGTCTCCCTGGCCTGGCGTCCCACGGTGGTCGAACTCAAAGTACAGCTCTGCCACTCGGTAGTCCGGTTGGGTTGCCATGATGTTGTAGATAACCTCTAACCCAGTAACGTCATTAAGAATGAGCGGGTAGTGTGCCAGAATTTGGTCATTCCCAAAAACTGGACATCGATACATGACCGTCCGCAACACCGCCGAAGATCCTACCCCCATCTTTCGCAAGAACACTGGACATGCCTGTTGTAGTGAAGGTTGCCTCGTCATTTTGAGGCGACATAATTTCCCCCCGCTGTAGCACACCCCACCGTGTTGGCCGTGTACTATTTCGCCATCCCATCGGAGCCAAAACGCGAAATTCATTTTCTATGGTTACAAGATATTGAGAGTTGTAGTAGGTTATCGAGTAGTTTTGGAAGAGGTTAGTCAGAAATTGTTTGTGGACTCAACGCCTCAATATATATGTGTGAATTAGTGGTTACAACAATTATACCTATCTAAATGTTAGCTGTTGACTTAATGAGGAGCTCCATCTTTTATCACGTGTATTGTCAAATCAGAGCTTGCATCAATTATACCTATCTAAGTGGTAGCTGTTGACTTAATGAGGAGCTCCATCTTTTATCACGTGTATTGTCTAATCAGAGCTTGCATCAATTATACCTATCTAAGTGGTAGCTGTTGAATTAATTAATTAGCCTTTTTATTACTATTATTATTATTATTATTCCTTTTCGGAATTCCTTTATTATTATTATTATTATGTTATTACTAACAGAAGAGGAGGACATGGGTAATATAGTATTATTATTATATAACAAAAATTGAGGGTTTTTTTTTAATTATGTGTTCAAGTGTTGTTTGATTTGGATCAGTTTGGGTTTATGGCTCTCTTTAAGTACTTACTACTAATCCCAAGTTTGAGTCTTTTCATTTACCCTAGCTTGCTTGTCCTTTTTGTGATGATGAAGCTCTTCAATGGGTGATCAACAACTCATGATGATCATGTATGTAGTTTGAATGTGTGTGCATCATCTCACATGGAAAAAAGTAGAAAGAGAGGGTGCATAAATGGTAAATGTGAAGGTTTGGCTTGGAATAGAAGTTATCATTATAGTATAGATGCAGTCTTTCACAAATTATAAAGTCGAATACCATGAAACAAACGTCTACTATGAAGTACTCTGAAATACGAAATACAATGAAATATACTGATAAGATACTATAACTACTCACGACCCCTCCCATCACGACCCCTTCCCTCCCGACCCCCACCCTCTCGACCCCTACCCTCTCGACCCCTACGCCGACCCTGTCCCCTCCAATGTGCCCCCAGCTCATGGCCTCCAGTAGCGCACATCCTCTGCGTAGGCTCTCGCCTCAGTCCATATCGATGCTGCCCGTCGGCGGGTGGAGTATCATCATCATCGAAAGATGCCTCATATGTCACTACGGGTGGTGTGACATACTGAGACCCGGATGGACCAGCGTACGATGAGGAAGGACCCCACTGAGACCCGGATGGAGGGGCGTAAGATGTATAGCCTCCAGTGGGGACTGTAGGAGTGGGGTATGGCTGGGTCGGTCCGGATGCTGTGTGTAAGCCTCCGGCTGGGTGTAGTCCTGACTCCCCATATAATCGAAAGTCGCGTCGCCTGTAGTGTCGAATGGATAGTGGTCAGAGTATCGGGTCTGCTGGTGATGTGGATCCCACTGAGGCAATGTCGGTTCCCACAATCGCGGGACAGGGGGGACATCTACATGCTGTCGGACTCTACGTGTAGAAGGAATCCTGGCGGCTGGCGGGTCAGGCACTGGGTAGTCAGCATGTCGTGGATGGGTGGCCTGCCGGGGTGCCCTCCTAGACTCAGACGTCCTATGGATCCCGCCTGAAGCATGCATCATTGACCTCAGTGTTGCATGCATCTCCTGCTGCTCCTGAGGCGTGATATGTGACTGGCCAGAAGTCACGTATAGCCTCTCCATGCCATCAAGCTACAACACATAATTAGAATGGTTAAACATGTAACTAGAAGTAGTTGTAATAATTATGACAGAACCTACGTACCAAAGACTGGTCCACGGCTCCTCGGCGAGAAACTGTACGTCTAGTGATGCCATGATACCACTGGTTGATCTCGTCGTGGAAGTGATAGGACTCCCTCTCCTCGCTCCGCAGCCACGGGCCTGAGGCGATGTGGTCAAGACGAGTGTCCCACAGGTCTCGATATCCAGCAAATCTAGCTACCACATCAGTACGATGCCATCCACGCTGTGTCAGCTCCAGGTTACTGATGACCTCACCTACTGGCTGATCCCATGTAGGGACAGGCTGGTCCATCCCAAACTGACGCAACACTCTATCAGGCCTATGCCACATAGCGCTGAAGAAGCAGATAAGCGGTGCGACGACGCGATGGATGGGGAAAGTCCCTGGACTGTAATGCTCACGGTCCGTCGAGTAGGGACACCACTATATGAAACAAAGTGGAAAGTTACACAACTACGAAACCTAAACTGTAAGGGAAAAAACATGATCTTCTTGTTAGAATACAATACAACGAATGGAGTCCCATCGTCAAACAGCTGGCGGTACCCACCAACAAGGATGTATCTGGTCTTCGCGTGATACCATTCGGACCAGCTAAAAAAATGCAGAATGAACCACGTCATTCATACAACTCGATCAGATGGAATAAACTATGAAAATGGAAGAAGAAGTCGTAGCCCGAACCTAGTCATACGTGGAATGGGGGAGTGCGTCGGTGCAATCTGTCGACTCTTGTGGACTCGACGCGCAATGGACGTAAATCTCTCCAGGGCCCACGCCTGAACCAGTGCCGTCCAACCTCCAATGTCACCTACGTGGTCGCGGGACGGGTTGCTCTCTATGCGGAAAGCACACCGGCCAAGCTCCCTATATAGCCATGAAAGTGCGGCAGCCCCCCAAGCGTAGTCGCCTACCTGGCTCATGTCCTCAAGCAGTGGAAGGAAGAAGAGTGAGGCGTGTGATCCTGACCGATCAGCAAAGATGCAGCTGCCGAAGAAGTCCAGAATGTATGCTCGACAGTGCTGCTCGATAGTCTCCTGATCGGCGTCATCCCTGATGGTGCCAAAGTGGTTACGCAACCACGTCATCTTCACTCTGCCAGCAGAAAGGTCAGCGGTAGATGGTTTCTTCCCAAGAAGGCGCTCAACGTAAAGCTGCAGATCAGAATCCACAGTCGGAATGCGCCTCTCCGACTCCACAAGCACACCATCGATGCTCAGACCAGTGAGAAAGTGCACGTCCTCGAGTGTTATGGATGCCTCACCGTGGTACAAGTGAAAAGTGCTCGTCTCGGGACGCCATCTCTCGACCAATGCGGTGATCAGCTCAGAATCAGGGGTAAAATCCAGGCAGGCACGCAACTGATCTAGACCTATGGGGGCAAGGTATGTCTCGAACCTAGGATCGTACTTCACGATCTTCTTCGAGAAGTGACACTTAAGCGTCATATGTGGGTCCTAATAGTTGGGGGAAGAAGATGTAACAAAATTAATAACTAGTACTCAATTTCTGAGTGCACCCTAAACATTTAAATGTAATTAACATTCAAATATAATTAACATTCAAATATAACTAACATTTACATATAACAAACATTTATACATAACTAACATTTCAAATTGAAGTAACATTTCAATTATTACTATATAGTAATATGAATTAGGACTTACATTATTTGTAATTACTATTATTTGTTACTTTTTAACTTTTTTAACATAACTAATATTCTTTACTAATATTCGGAACTAATATTCGTTACTAATTACTATTATTAGTAAATTTCTAAGGTACATAATGTTCGCTACTAATTAATATTAGTAGTCAACTAGTAGTTAATTTGTATTTGAACCTAATATTACAATATAATATTCAAATTTGCTCCTAATTTGTATTTGATCCTAATAGTACAATATAATATTATACTAATTAATACTAATTAATGTTCGCTCAAATTTGATCCTAATATTACAATATAAGTAGTTAAATTATGAATATTATTAAAATAAATGCAACATTCAAACATAAATACCTTGTAAAAATAAATAACATTTCAAATGTACCAACCTCAGCTTCAAAAATTCCCGCCGCTCGATGTCGGTCAGCATCACCCCATAAAATCGACGGGTCCTCGGGACTACCACTTCGTACCCCAACCGGCACCTCTCCAAACATGTAATCCATCTACAATTTCATATCCACAAGCAATGTTAAATACATATAAAATCGTAAAACACAATTTAATTACCATATAATTTATATCATGATACCTTTTGAGGGAGGGTTCAGGCCTTCTTCAAACGAAATTTCCTTAGAGAGTATGTGAGGAGGTGTGAAAGTATGAGAAGATGAAAGTATGAGAGGAGGTGTGAAGATAGTATGTTGGGGGTAGGGGGTATTTATACCAAAAAAAAAAACGGTAATATTGATCCCAGGTAGCGCTGCGCCACCCAGCCAGCGCAGCGCTGCCTGGGATCAATACTGCCGTTACTTAACGGCTATAAAACTAACGGTAACATTCCAGGTGGCGCAGCGCTCCAACGGTACAATTATCTGAAGGCAGCCAGCGCTGCGCTGGCTGGGTGGCGCAGCGCTACCTGGCTGGCGCAGCGCTGGCTGCCAGTCAGATTGTGCTATTTCTGGACATTTTTACGCATATGGCTACTGACGGTACATATTTTTTTTAATTGTGCTACAAAATTCCAATTCCCCAAAACTTATGTATACATCCCCCCCCCTTATGAATTTAGCCTCAGATGCCAAAACGACTTTTTTCTCGAGTTTAGCTCTCCCGTATGTATTGAAACTTATGTATACGTCATTATGGCCGTGTGTAGATGATAGTATGTTTCATTATGTTACCCCTATGAAAGGGTGAAACGTGTTCCTGGGGGCGTATACGTATGATTTGCATACACAAACCGAATATAAGTTTGAATTAATAATAGTAATGGGCTCACACTGACCATGTATACCACTCCTCTCTGCATCATTTCGTTCGCCTGCAAGTATTAATGAACTAAATAAGGGAACTGAGCAAGAAGACACCTAAAACTGGTGGTAACTTACTGAAACTAATTAAAAAACTAACCCATATCGTATATTTGCGTTACTAAATCCCGGCTTCAGTTTCCTGCGCTAATTCAGACTTGCGATTTTTGGGTATCCGAATGAGAGAGATTGGGAGAAAGAAGAGAGAGAAGGGGGATTCAAAAACTGCATTTATGAGGGGGTGGCTATTTTTAAATAGCCTTGATTCCCTCTCTCCCCTGTCAAACTGTCAAATCGGCTGTCTGCTTCGTCTGGCACGTATGGATTTGATCTCTCCTTTTTATCCCCAGCCCTACCGGGCCCACCCCAAAGCAACCCACCGTCCGATCTTGATCCAATGGCTAGCATGGGCTTCAGCACCCTTATATAGGGTCTGCTGAAACCCCCCCCCCCCTCTCAGCATACCAAACTATCCCCTCGAAGACGCCATGCTAGGGCTAGTGTCAGTGTGTGCGTGTGTGAAGGAATGGGGAAACGAAGTTATGGGAGGGGACAATAGGGCTAGTGTCAGAACTGACAAGGAATGGGGGGAACGAAAGAGCATGCGTGCAGGCCAGCTGTCCAAAAATTAGCTCTCTAACTAATTCTCCATAACGGTGCGTTTAAGTTCTAGGGCTGGTTAACCAAATTCCAAATATAAAATCATAAAGCTATTTTTCACAATTTTGGCTCAATCACACAACAAATATAAAAATTAAAAAGTTATCAACCCCTTTCAATATTTCATAATTTGATTTGTCCAACTCATAATTTATGTTCCGTGATCATACTTTCAATCTTTCAAAATAGTTATTAGTAAAGTGTGAACTCCAAAATGTAAAACCTATGAATTCAGTTTCACAACAATCTCGAATTCACAATTTCACTTGACTTGTTTAATTGTAAGACTTATCTTTGAAATCGTACCAAAATTCACTTGATTACGTTCTTTAAATGACTCGGTCGACCCCCCCCCCCCCCCCCCCCCCCCCCCCCACACCACACCACCACCACCACTGTCGTCTCCCCCTTGCAAGACGACCTCTACCTATTTTGGTTTGATGGTGCAACAATTTTCGGTTTGTTGGTGTTGTAATTTTGTTGATTCTTGCACTAGGACAACCTATTTAGCATGTCTACAAACAATCTTTTCTCATATAATTTTGATAATTATAGAGATTAAACTGAAGAAAATGTCTTTATTTGTTATGATTCCTTATAAATAACCATCTAGACTCAGAACATGCTATATTTTTCTTTTTGCTTAGGGCAAACGTGTTATATTTATGTTGTTTGACATGTGATCTTTGTTTAAGCATTGGCTTCATCGTTATAGGATATGATCATCTGGTTATGATGTGACTCATCCAGTTTTCACCTCCACATGAAATGTCTATTTAGTGTTTGTAGCAAATCAAATACTCGTTTCTTAGGGTTAAGGAAAAGGGAACAAGTCAATTTTGTTAGATGGGTTGCTTTTGTTGCTGCAATTTTGATAGCATATTCTTGTTAAATGTTTTAGAGTGTGATGTGCATATTAAAAAAAACGAGTCAAAAGATTGGAATTAGTGCATGTACTAGGATACCCTATCACCTGGGATTCTTGAAATCTAGTTTCTTGAACTAGTACATGTACTATGACACCCTATTAGTTGAGATTCTTGTGCGTTTAAGTCTATTCTTCAACCCCAATTTCGGTTGAGATTCTTGATCAGCTGAGATTCTTGAACTAGGACATCCTTGAATCTCGACCTCAAATTCTTGAATCGATGTTTGTACTAGAACACCTTAGTAATTTTCCTAATGCTTGAGTTTCTGTTGAGATTCTTTACCTGATGCCAACACTAGGACACCTTAGTTAGTTTCCTGCACTAGGACACCCTTGAATCAATTGTTTTTAACCTGTTTTATGGTGAACTTTGTAGGAATGATGGTCCAAGCAATCTACACTGAATACAGTCCTAACATGATCGTAGATGTGATGAATGGTTCTCCAAACGAGCGAAAAATAAACTCATTGAGAAGGTTGAGCTTTTTTGGGATTGCATCTGTCAAAATCACATCAATTGGAACTGAATTTATGCATTGGATATTGGATATCTACGATGTTGAGACAAAAACCTTTCAAATCGGCTTGAATCAAAGACTTCTAGATTTAGTACCACTTGCACTTGTTTACACACAAGCAACCGACTCGAAATCTTTCCCTTATAATGTTGTCTTTGCTTTTTTATTCATTTTCACCACTTTCTTTAAATTTTTTATTCTTTTTCACCACCTTTAATTATATCAAGATAAATCTGTTCAACTTTCTTAACCAACATCGTATTGATATTAAAAATTTATTGACCAACACTGTATTGTCTCAACACAAGGTCATTGTAATGGTAAGTATTCCCGCATGTCACGTTGGTGACCTAAGATTGATCCCCTACAACGCCTCCTTTGACTTTTTGATTCATTTTCACCACTTTGAATTTTACTGAGAGGAAACTTCTCATGTTTTGTGACCAACATCGTATTATTTTAACATCAACGTCCTTGTAATATAGTGATAAGTATTTTCGCCTACAACATTGTCTTACTTTTTGAAAAATTTTACATCACATTTGATGATGTCGTGCTCCACTTTCATGACCGACATCGTATTGTCTTAACACTAGTGTACTTTGTAATATAGTTGTAAGTATTTCATCCTTTCACATAGATGACCCAAATTTAATCTTCAACAACTACTTTTTTTTTTCACCACCTTCTATAATGTCGAGATGAAATTACTCCACTTTCATAAGTGGTCACCCGCAAAATTTTTGCTTTTAGAACCCTTTCCAAAAACCCAAAATTATAACATAAAGATCTTAGTACTCAAATTTATTTCAATATACAATTAACATAGAGAAGATATAATAACACTATGAACATAAACTCAGATGAACCTCTTGTCCGGATAAAACATCCCCCAATTATTCTCAACCCCGCCGGCCCCAATTAAAAAGGAAAATTAATTAGCAATGGAGTTTCAATGACATATAATTTGTGCAATATAATTTTTTTTTCGGAGATAACTCCCGCAGGAGAAGAGGAGGTAACCATACACGAGTAAAAATTAAGTGCCTGCCCAAGCCGAAATGTTTACCACTCCTTGGCTTGGAGACATCTAAGACCATGGCGAGCCACACAATGGGCTGCCGAGTTTGCCTGACGCGGAACCGTCAAAAGCTTGAGCGGGGGAAGCAAATCCAGAAGGGCCCAAACATCAACCAAGAGCGCACCTCCATCACGACTCCTCAGCGGCCCCTTTTTGATGGCGAGTTGGACTTGAGTAGCGTCTCCCTCAATGTCAACCGCTTCCCACCTCATCGAACGGCACAGAGAGCAGGCGTCCCTAACTGCCAATAATTCTAAGATGAAAGGGTTAGTGAGACCGGGATAGGAAATACCTGTTGCAAAGAGGAGGCCCCCGGAAGAGTCTCTAACCACCAAGTCGACCGCACCTCCCAAACCTGGGAAAATAGCACCATCTACATTGATCTTCAGTCGAGGGCAACGAGGAGGGAGCCAAAAGATTGGACGGGGAGGGGGGGCAGGTGCAGGAGGCGGGGGCAGCAGAAGCAGGGAGAGTTTGTCGCGGTCAAAGGTGAATTGTCTATGAAGGGCTGAAGGTGCGGATTGGAACTTCTCAAAGACCACCCAGTTTCTGGACTTCCACACTCGCCACCATGCCAAAACCCATAGGCTAGCATCCTGAGGGCAATGAGAGAGAATCCATCGCCAAGCAATCGCCGGATGAGTGTGAGGAATGGCGTTGAGATCCAGAGATATTAAGGCAAAGAATCTTCTGGTGCTAGTGCAGTGAAAAATGATGTGCTCTTGAGTTTCAGACTGTCGTAAGCAGACTGGGCACAAGGGTGGAAGTTCCATTCCTCTTCTGTTAAGAGCTTCAATAGAGGGGAGTATTCGGTGGCATAAACACCATAGGAAGAACCTCAGCTTTGGTTGTATCCGCAAGACCAAATGGCTCGCCAAGCAAGTGGGTCCATTGGGGCTATTACGAAAGTCTTGTCCTTTTTAATTCGAGATTTCAAGGCGACTAAGTAACCCGAGGAGGTGGAGTATTGACCACTGGGAGAATGAAACCACACTGGTTTGTCCTCTTGTGGCGTTATTGGAATCGAAATGCTCATGATTGCATGTACGGAAGGATCATCAAAAAGTTGAAGAAGTAATACCTTATTCCACTTCCCTCCCTGGAGCAGGGACGTCACTCTAAATGATGAAGCGGGGAAGAAGGGTCTCGAGCTTTTGGTAATTCCGGTCTCAAATCACCCGACACCCATGTTCTTTCATAAATCGTAATCGAAGAGTTGGAGCCTAGTTGCCAAAGAATGCCAGGCAATAGAAGGTCACGACCATGTAAAATGTTTTGCCATCCACATGATGGTTTAGATCTTTTGCGTGCATCTAGAAAGTTTGAAGAGTGGTAATACTTTCCTTTGTAAAGCCGTGAAATAAGGAGGTTAGGTTGGGTTAGAATTCGCCAGCTTTGTTTAGCTAGTAAAGCTTGATTAAAGGCTTGGAAAGTACTAAAACCCAGCCCCCCTTCTTCTTGAGGTAAGCACAACTTATCCCAACTCTGCCAACGAATCCTTCGGCGGTCTCCGACCTCTCCCTACCAGAATTTAACCATAAGGCGGTCTAGGACAGCACAAACTGTATTCGAAACCCTGTAGCACGACATGATGTGAATTGGTAGCCCTGAAATAACTGAGGTGAGCAAAGTATGGACACCTGCCGGTGAAAGGGTGAGTCGTTTCCAGCTTCGAAGACGGTTAGTTATTTTATCTTCTAAGAATGAAAAGGTTTCCTTCTTGGATTTCATGACGACACAAGGTGCTCCCAAATACATTGGGGAGACATTTTGACCTACCAATCCTAGGAACGAAGAATACTCCCGTTTTAGTTGGGCAGGAACATTTTTACTAAATAACACCGATGATTTTGCATAGTTTATCCGTTGTCCACTTAAAAGTTGATACCTATTAAACAAAGATCGCAAATGAATTAAAGAATGCCTAGATGCTCGTAGAAATAGCATCGTGTCATCCGCAAACATAAGATGACTGATCATAGGACAATGAGTGTTGAGCTTTATACCACACAGTTCATTGCGTTGGATTGCAAGATAAAGGAGGTGAGAGAGGCCTTCAGAGCAAATTGCAAAAAGGAGTGGGGACAGAGGGTCTCATTGGCGAAGCCCTCGTGAGGGTGCGAAAAATCCATGAGGCGTTCCATTTAAAATTACCTTCATTGTGGTGGAAACTAAACATTCGTGAACCAAGGAAATCCAATTTGGATGAAACCCAAGTGCGTTAACACTCATTTTAACAGCGGCTGCCGCTGTTAAATGCAGCGTTTTTTGTAGTGAGAAGTGGAAACAAAAAATCCCACTCCACCCGATCATAAGCCTTTTCCATGTCTACTTTTAAAGACATAAAATGGAGACTGCCTCTGGCATAGGTTTGCAAATGGTGAATGAACTCATGAGCAATTAAAATATTATATGTGATACAACGACCACGAATAAACCCATTTTGAGCTGGGTTTATGAATTGGGGAAGAATGGCGCCCAGTCTATTTGTAATTATCTTTGATATTATCTTGTAGAAAACCGAGCATAGTCCTATCGGCCGAACTTGAGTCATATCTTCAACCGTGGATGTTTTAGGTATAAGCGCTAGCCAAGTGTGATTTAGGGATCTTAGCATATTACCACGGCGAAAGAAATCTTTCACCGCTGTAACTACATCTCTGGCAACAATATCCCAGTATCGTTGAAAGAAAAGTCCTGTGAAGCCGTCTAGGACCAGGAGCCTGGGTAGGACCGATAGAGAAAACAGTATTGCGGATCTCCTCATCCGTAATTTCTGCTAAAAGAGAGTCGTTCATCGAGTCAGTGACTACTCTGGTGAATCCAATATCGAAAACTGATTCTTGAGACCCATCAAAATAGGTTACTAGTGATGGGTTACACTAAGAAACTCTATATATATACCGAAAGTACGAACACATGAACAACTTTTGCGATGGGCCGGTGGGCAAAGGCTAATGGAGAGGCCACAATTGACGATTTTGGGATATGGATGCGACTTTGGCATCTTCCGGTGGGCGTCGGCTGATGGCCGAGTCTCTCTGTTTTGCTTTTGGCAGGTCTGAAGGTTATGGGCTGTTTGGGTATAGTTTTGGGGTTGAAGTAACTTGTGTGGGCGGATTTTGCTTGAGGTTTCAGCTGTCAGGTGGCGTTTAGTTGCTGTCTTTTATGTATATTGCAGCTGCTTGATCCTCATAGTAGTATAGGGGTTTCTGGGATGTTCTTTGGGGGTGTATAGCTTCCCCTGTTGAAACTCTTGTTCGATTTATATTTAAAGAATTATCATTCATAAAAAAAAAAATTAAAATTTACACAATACGATCTATCTAAAAACAGTACTGAAAATTCATAGTCGAGAACACGAGCTAGGAATGTTTATGCGCATACCTATAGATCGAAAGCTGATAGATAGCAGCTGAAGCAGAATAAGCATATTTAGGAGGGACGACGAAATTGGAAAGTGGATGAACAAGGATTGGAACATTTTGGAGTATATTCCTATGACAACTATGGAAGCATAATATTATAACAGCTTTGTATAGGATTATTACGTACAAACCCTATCTATATATGAAGAATTGAATAGAGGTTGGTACCGTTGCATGCATGTGCATGGTTTGAGAAAACATTATTGCATATGAAATCAGTTACCAACTTCGTAACTGAGTTATGCATGTACTGTTACGCAGTGGCGGAGCCAGGAAATTAGTTAAGGGGTGCTTTGTTCGTAACAAAGAAAAAGTTAAACACATAATAATGAATTAACTCCAATGGAAGATAACAAATAATACATAAGATTCATACAATCAGAGGCGTCCAATCATTTTTGGAGACCTTGTTCTAAAAGATAGACATGGCCACAAAAATATAGTTAATGTTAAAGAAAAAATTATTAGACAAGAGGTGAATCTAGAAGTCCTAGTGATTATTTTCAAGAGCACTTTCATTAGCATTAGAAAAATTGAGACCCCACATAAATAGCCTTTTAATTAACTCAATTTTAGATATTGGTAATTCGAATAATACGTACTGAAACCAATTAACTATATTAATAATAGCCGTTGGCTTGGACCGAGGCCCCAAAAAATTGAGGCTTTGTGTCGTAGGTCTTCCTAGCACAGGTAATGGACCCCTCTACATACAATAACCCAATAATAGTCAACATTCACAACCAACCACGACAAATTGATATTATGAAAGCATTGTGAACTGCATTCCTTATCCAAGCTAGCACACAAACCTTTTCAAAGATATGCTCTTTTAAATGATTGTTACGTATAACTTACGTAACAACATTTTCAATTATGTAATTAATTTTACAGGTTATGTAAGAAATAACTTTGTTACGTGCATCTTATGTAAATGTTTTTTTTACTTATGTAACAAGCATAATTTGACATGTTATGTAAGAAATATTCTTTGTTACGTAAAGATTATGTAACAGATGATCATTATCTTACGTAATAAACTTTAATAAGTTATCTTATTTGAAGTAAAGTCAAGTTATTGTAAGAGGTTTATAGTTTTTGATAAAGAATATAAATTAAAAATAATGTTTCGATTAATTTGGAAAAGAAGAATATTGAGAAGTGGGGTTTAGAAATTAACGAGTATCAACTCTTATGACTTACGAGTGTAGCAACCACCAAAGGGAGTCTAGAGCTGACCCTTAATTATATACATATGCATGTTTATAATTAATAGAATTTAAGTTACCAGATGGAAATTATTTGCTGGTTACCTTGCATGCCTTTACCTCTTTAGTTGAATATGTAATATGAGGTTGTTTTGCCACATTTTCAAGGGGGCTGCAGAGCACCCCCAAGGATAAACGTGGCTCCGCCAATGCTGTTACGTGAAAACTTCACGCTTCAGTAATTTCATAGTAGTGTACCAAATTTCAGTAATTTCATAGTAGTGTACCAAATTTCATGAAAATGTGACGTGTTTGGGAGTGACAAGTATTCATTCCTGGATGATCTAATTATTTGGGCAATAGATTAACGTCTACAGAATGCACTGAACTGCGTTATAACGCCAGAGGCGAAAATTAGCATTATAATGACTTAGTGAGATTAAAAATTAGCAGCTATAGATGAAACTGAAATTTTCATTTTAACAAATAAATAAACTTTGGCATAAAAGGGGGGTGGAAACTGGAAAGCCCGCTCCGCATGCTCGGGCTTTATCCGGCCCTACTCGGTCAAACTGAATTTTGAGTGACCCAAATTAGAAATCCGTAAAAAACAATATAGACTCGGGCTCGAATTATAAATAGGAAGGTTTGAATCTTCGGACTTTCTGGGAAACCAAATGGGAAAAGTTCACCAGACTAATCAAGTCAAATTTTACCATGCTCAAGTTTGTCTCGTTGTTTGTTAGGCGAACTCGAGCTCAATTTTGAGCTAAAAATTTGAAGCTCGTGTCGAAGTCAAGGCAATTCAACTCAGACTCATTAGTTATTCCTGACGATTCGAGCTTGAGTTTAACTCGAATTTCACTAATTTAAAAGTCCCATCGAGTATAATTTGAGATTAATTTTAAGTTTATACGATAACAAAAAAAAAATCATAAATGAAATCGATCTCTAGAACAAATTATACTAAAATCTACAATTTTTTATCATTTTTATCTAAAATTTACAATTTTCTACTCACGAGCCACCAACTAAACCCTTATCGAGTCACTTGTGAGCCATAAATGAGTTGACTCGCGAGCCAGACTCAACTCAGTAAACCCACAAGCCGAGCTAACTAACGAGCTTGCCAATCCACAATGGTTGACTCGAGCTTAGCTAAATTACTATTAAGCCAGATATCGAGCTAGCTTTGAAGTTATTTTTACGAGCCGAACCATGGTTGACTTGGCTCATCAACCGCCGTACTATTCGGTGTATATAAATAGTCGATAAATAGATCACAATCTTTTGTCTGTGTAATGAGAATCAGGCTAGCTAGCTAACAACTAGAGCTAATGATTTCTATATAATCGAGACAACCAAGTATATCAAACTATACAAAATTTTAATATTGTGTAAAATCTTTGGGCTTTTAGACCCAAATTTGTACACTATATTAAAATTGGGCTTTAGCCCAACAACATCATGTCATCATCCACAGAGTACTAAGAACAATCTTCGAACGAGCAAATAGTTGATGAGTTTTTCAATTAGTTTCCAGACATAAAACATATTACTGTTTCCAATTTGACTAGGATAAGATATGAACATGCATGTCATGATCAGAAGATGAGCATGATAACGCAAAACTTGCAGTCGGTAAATTGGTACTTAAAATTAACTATTATGTTCGAGTTTAATCTTAAAGACGTGAAGATCATATTGCAAGATTAATCTAGTACACCATCAACCGCAAAGTAATCGTTACAAAAAAAGAATGCTTTGATAGAAATTCATCCATTGATCTAATCAAGTTCTATAACAAACAAATGAGATGTTGGCTTTTGTGTTTCGTTCTCCTTTGATCACCACATCTTTGAGTTGACCAAGCCATCCATGAAGCTCTCTCTGGTTGAAGAATTCATGCCAATCGAAACCGCGACAGGTATTAGCTACGATCATATGCTTAGGACGACATGCCCGCAAAAGAGAGTCCAAATAAGCTGATGTTATTATGTTAGTAGAGATTTCGAGAAGGTCCAACTATGGAACTGTTAATTTGAATTTGATCTCCGGCCTAATTTCGAGATAAAGAGACTGGAGTCCTGGAGCCACGATCTCAATCTCCTCCATGGAATGGTAGTGTTCAATTTTGAGGTTTTTCAGGTGCTCATGGTGCTCACGAAAGGTTCTGTGATGGTTCCTTGTGCCGAAAGTCTTCATGGCGGGTGAAGGTTAGGCAGCGTGTCCCATTGGTGTTAATGGCGGTCCAAGATGTCCACAAAAAGGAGTATCGTTGGAGCAAAGGACACCTGGTTGGGTGGTCCTTGGTTTGAGGGAGGAATTGTTGGGATAACAACCCAAGTACCACATCGACAAACTAGGAGAAGTTTGTCTTGCATAAAAAGAGTCAACCAACTACACTAGTATGATGCCTTTGGGGAGAGAACCCAAAAACAAATTGTGCGGGCTTGGCTCAAAACAGACAATGTCATACTAGTGTGGCCATGTTGGTGGCAGGACAATCCTAACAAAACATCCACATAATCAAATAAAGAAAGATGTAAAAAACATTTTTAGAACATGGGCTTTGGTATTACTGAAGCACTCCATCTTTTCATAGCACCAATCATATTCTCTCACTTGACATGGCTTGGCGTAGTGAAGAGTTATTCTGGGGACAAAGAGCGAAAGTAAATTGGCTACAATGCGGGGATCGTAACACAAATTCTTTCACGCAACTACGACCCAGAGAAAGCAAAGAAATAGTATTGCCAAGCTTAAAAAGGATGATAGGGGTGGATCGAAGAAGAGGCAGAACTTAAAGACCATATCACCACTTATTTTAAAAAGCTGTTTCAGGCACCATATTACACTACTGACTATAACCTAGTCAACGAGATACCAAAGGTGATAACGGACGAGATGAACGAGGAGATTACATGGAGTATCTCGGACGAGGAAGTAAAAAGGGCGGTCTTCAGCATGGGTCAAGACAAAGCACCATGACCTGACGGATACTCAGGACACTTCTATAGAAAATTTTGGACCCTAATTGGACCACAAGTATGCCAAGAAGTCAAAGATTTTTTTAGGAACACGACCATGCCCAACGGATGGAACGAAACTCATATCATCATTATCCCGAAGATACCTAACCCTGAGGAAATAGGACAATTTCGACCTATCAGCTGCTGCAACTTCAACTACAAAATCATATCAAAGATCATGGCATCTAGGCTGAAGAAATGGATCCCACATATTGTGTCGGAAATGCAGGTTGCCTTCACAGGGGGGGGAGGGCGATCCAGGACAATATCATGATTGTACATGAGGTCATCCATCACTTCAAAAAGCGGGCAGGGAAGTTTCAATGGGATATGATGATAAAACTAGACATGAAAAAGGCTTACGATATGGTGGACTGGACAGGACTTGACAAAATAATGAAGGCGAGGGGATTCAATGATACATGGTGTAGCTGGATTAACGAATGCATCAGGACAGTGCAGTTCTCGGTCATGGTAAACGGTAACCCCACAGATAAATTCACCCCATCTAGAGGGATCCGACAAGGTGACCCGATATCCCCCTTCCTCTTTATCATCCTCACCAACACCCTGTCCTTCCTCATTGAAAATGGCATATCTCAAGGTAGCCTAAGAGGGTTGAAACTTAACCGGAGGTGCCCCACCCTAACTCATGTACTCTTCGCTGATGACACTATCCTCTTTGGAGATGCCTCGGTAGCGGAAGCCATGCACATTCAAAAGACGATGGAGACTTATGCAAATATTACAGGACATACCATAAACAATCATAAATCGACCATTATGTTCACGAGACACACCCCTCAAGCCCTAAAAGATCTAATATGTAATGGTCTAGGAATCCCAAATTGAACAAGTTTCGGCAAGTACCTCGGAGTGCCATCAGAATGGGGGGACCAAAAAAAGATGTGTTCAAATATATCCTGTCAAAAATGGAAGCGCTAGGTGAATCATGGAAAAGTCAATGTCTGTCCCACGGAGGAAAGGAGACACTTCTAAAAGCAGTTTACCAAAGCATCCCAACTTATATCATGTCATGTTTCCTCCTTCCTAAAAACCTGACAAACAAGATGGACATGAGATTAAGAGCCTTCTTCTGGGGTGGATCAATGACTAAGAAGACTATCCACTGGACTAGTGGGGACACCCTAACCCAACCCAAGTCGGAAGGAGGGCTCGGTTTCAAGGATTTCCACATGTTCAATCTAGCCCTCCTAGCAAAGCAAGGGTGGAGATTAACCCAGAACGGAGACCAACTTTGGGCCAGGCTCCTAAAAGGTATGTACTTTAAGGATAAGGACTTCCTCCAAGCGTCAAAGGGTAGCTGTCCGTCGTGGATCTGGTCAAGCTTATGTGAGTCTCGTACTATTCTAAAAAAAGGGATTAGAAAGAATATGATGAGCGGAGCGTCAATCAAGGTAGCCATGGATCCCTGGGTCCCAACCTCACCAGATTTCAGAGTCAATTCTTTGATCCCGGAGGACACCCTAGCTTGCCATTGGCTAACTGAGGATAAACGAGAGTGGTATCGGGAACTTGTGACTTCTTTGTGTTCTGCCGATGAGGTGAAAGAAATCTTAAAAATTCCAGTGGGACCAAATCAGGAGGATGATCATTGGATTTGGCACTTTGACAGTACGGGCCAATTTACAGTGAAATCTGCCTATCATGAACTCAGGAAGTCCAGGGGGTCAATATATGATGTGAGACAAAGAAGATGGCCAGCTGAAATGTGGAAATGGCTTTGGAGGGTTCCGGTCCCACCCAAGTTCATTTTCTTCATGTGGAGAGCTATCAACAATGCCTTAGCGACGAAGAAGAATCTGAATATCCGAAGATGCTCCCCTTCCCCCCTTTGTCCCCTGTGCAGAGAAAGAGATGAAAATATACTCCACTGCCTCTTCCAATGCAAAGAGGTTGCATGTTCTTGGAGAAGAACCTTTCCAACATTGGCTTTACCTTCCGATGGAGACGTCATCTTCGAGTGGATTTTCATGTGCGGAAAAGATTTACCGGTGGGCCGACCACCTTGATCTTTTCTTTGATGTGGAGCATCTGGAGAACAAGGAATGAGTTCATCTTCCGTAATGTAGCGCCTAGTACGGAGACTATTTGCTTCTTTGCAGAAAAAACGAATGCGGACTGGAACCTGTTAGGGGCTACCAACCCCCACCCCACTGGTCCCGTGAGACCCCATTCCAACTCAACTTTGATACCTTGTTCACCGCCAGTCGAGCAAGACCATCAGGATTTTTTCTACGATGGACGGGTGTGGCGGGTTATGGGATTATCATTAAAAATTCCCATGGACAGGTGATCAATAGAAGGGCCGGAGTGGTTGAATGTTCGGCAGCCTTAGTGGCGGAAGCTAAAGCCCTTCTGGTGGCTTTGAGGATCGCAGCAAACTCGAATGGAAGCTCAAGGATCAAATCTGATAGCCTTACCCTGATCGATGCGCTTAGGAAGGAACATACAACTTGGCCATGGGAGTGCTATGCTTGGCTACTTCTCATGAAGGATATCCTCTGGCCCATGATAAAATCTCTCTGGTGTTCATTCCTAGGCGACTCAATTCGCAAGCGGATTTGGTGGCGAAGGCAGCTAGAAGCGAGTCCCTCCCTTACAATTGGCTTTGTAATCTTTTTATGTAAATGTATTGTAAGGTGTTTCCCCCTTGGTGGATGAATACAATGAAACTTTTCTTGTCAAAAAAAAATCATATTCTCTCCATATTTGTTCAAAGTTGTTGAAGGAGGCATGGAATTCATCAAAGCCATTAACCACCACAATCATTTCATTAACTATAATCCAACTGCATAATTTTTAATAACTCGATTTCAAAAATCATTAAGATGCTTTACTCACATGTTTATTTCTTATGCAACAACAAAAATGAAGGTTTAATATATGTAAGCCCATTAAACATAAATTTAAGCTTTGAATCACTTGGAATCAAATGACAACTGAGCCAATATGATTAAATACTTCATCTCACTCTTAATTTATACACTCTACATTCTCTGAAACTTAAATATCTTTTCCATGTAGTATTTTGAGTACAAGAAGGTGTGCTTCTGTTTCTCTCTAAACATTTCCAAAAATCTCTCCAATATATCAACTTTTTGTCCAAGTTATCATATATTTGACCAAATTAACCTAATGTTTGTCCTTCCCTATTCACGTCTAACATCTTTGTAACATAATTAATTTATAATCCTTACTACTAAAACTTTTCATCTTCTTCATTTATCCTTTGTTGTTGGAATTTTGGATTTCATTATATAAGTCACATGCATGACTCGTTTGGTTAAGACTTAGGTTATTAATATAAATTCATTGTAACACTATTATTATTAGTGAAAGTTTGAATGATAAATTATATTAATAAACTAAAGTTTTGAATTTTGAATTTTGAATTTCCTGCGATTTGAAAATTCGGTTAGATTCGAAATCCAAATGAACTGATTTTTTAGTTTGTTTTAAACCGTTTTGGGCTGATTTTTGTCAACTTTGGGCTAAATTTTTATACAAAAATCAGGCCCAAAGTCTTCCCAATTTTTGCCGTACATGTAAAGGTGGAAGGAAGGGAAAAATCAAATGGTATTTTTTATTTGATTTGAATGAAAGGTTGTTTTGATTCATGGTTGAACCAACACAATTTTCAATCTCAGACCCTTCCATGGACTATAAAATGAGGTCTCCTCCTCACTTCTAGAACACACTAATTCACACAAATTCATCATCAGTTTACGAATCGACTCATTTGAATCGTGTCAAGTCAAGAACGCATTTTTTCTGAGCTGAATGTCGAGTAAATCTCGAACTACTCTGTTCGTTAACAACCCTACCAACATAGTGACTTTTTTTAAAGGCCAATGGTTGGGATGTTGTTGTCCAAGTTACACCTTCTCTCTCCCTCTCCACCTAGATTAACTTGAAACTATCCTTGTTAAACTTAGATAGTCCATCTACAAAAAGTCAACATGCTACGGATTTCGACTCTATCCTAAACACTTATCAAAATCGATTGCGTGCAATCCAAAATATGGTAACGGTTCTCTGAGGACACGGTCCTTATAAGATCTAATCGATTCCTCTCCCTCGAAGTTCCCAGCTAGACCGTCGTGTCTGGCATCACTCGCTTTCTGGTGTGTATTCAGCCTCCTTTGGATATGAGTTGGCCATGAGATCACGTCCGGACTTGTTTTCTTGCAACCTTTCCCCCATGGATCCTTTCGTTTGGATACCAATATGGTCTATGAAAATCTAGCCTAAGTTGCGTTTTTTCTTGTGAAAAATTCTCCATCGCATTTTGCCTACTCTGCATGGTATTAAGGTGTGAATTGATTCACAAGACTTGGATGCAACCTCCCCGGTTTGTCTAGGGGCTGCGGAGACTGTGGAACACTTGTTGCTACATTGTGTAATTACGAAACAGTTCTTGTGGATGTGTAGGCTTCAACCCCGGATTTTGGCGACACTCATATTGCGATCTATTGGAAATACGTTCGGACTTCCCAACCGGACTTACAAGTGGTTTGGATTTTAGCTTGGTGACGCATTTGGAAGAGTCGTAACAGGGTGGTATTTGACTCTGCGCAATCAAGGCTGGACAACCTGTTTCAATAGTTTCATAGTCAGTGGCGCGAACACATTCACATTTATGGTTCTCCTCCTCCCCCCCCCCCCCTTCTTCTATCCCTCCATTTCTCCCTAGCGTCCCCCACGATTTGTGGTTGAAAATTAATGTGGATGGCGCGTCCTGGCAGTCTTGGTGGTTCTATAGGTTGGGTTCTTCGCAGTTCTTCTGGGATGGTCCTCCGTGCGGTAGGCTCGACGTATCCAGGTATTGTTGATCCTTCCTTACTTGAACTTCTTGATCTTCAGGATGTGTGTACTTGGTGTTGGTGGGCTGGTGTTTTGCAGGTTGATTTTGAGGGGGGTGCGAAATTGGTCAATATGCGGATAATGGCTGGTCAGATCAAGGCCAACCCTGGAGGGGCGATCATTGAAGAAATTCTACAGCTACAAGGTGGAGTTCCCTCGTGGCGCTTTCAAACAGTTCGCCGTTCAGGTAACAGGGTCGCCCATTACGTGGCACGTATGACCCTGATTAACCTCCCAAGGGTCATGGAGGTAGACATGACTTCTTGGGTTGGGACTTGATTTTCCTTCCTACGTGTGTTTGCTATCTTATGTCTCCTTCGGAGCTATCTAAGTTAAAAAAAAAATCAAAATATGGTAACTGAGAAATTTATAAGTTTTTTAAGGTAAAAAATTAATAAGTGTTATATTCATATTTGTTGATTGTAGTTTACTTTTTGTAGATGGACTTTATAGGTGAATTATTTCAAATTATATACCTAAAAGCGTCTCAACAAGGAGACCCAAATATTAGTGGTTTGACGACATAGTTCCTAAAGGTTTTCCACGCCAACTGAATGGGTAAGACACACATTTTAAATAATTAACAAATTATATGTCTCTTAATTAAATTCTATCTAATTTGGGGCGTACCTCAAACCGTTTTGTTAATAGGTATGAATACGAGTTGTGGGTGTGCTTGTAGATGATAAACATTTTTACCATAAATAAGTACAAAATTGTTATTAGTGGCTCTACACAGATGCATCTTTCATTGAATATTGTCATGAGTTTTGAAAGTTAGAGAAGAGAAATAATTACAGGACGAGCACTAAAAGATGGAAAAGAATGAACAAGTAAAGACTGACTATGTATTTGTTTATGTAGAATTGATTAAAAAGTAATGTGCTTACGTTCATGTTTGTCAATAGTATTATGGTTTTAGTAACATTAACCTATTTAATAATAATTCATTTTCCTATTTCACATTAGTTAATGTCCATGGAATGTTGTGTGTTATATAAACAGAGGTAAATACAACATTTGAAGATAGATAAATAAAAATGTAATGTCATACTCCTTAATAAAATAATTTTATTATGATCTAATATCTATAGTGATAAGTGACATAATGGTAAGAGTTTAAATTTCAGAAAAAGAAGTCATGGTTTAAAACCCCACCATCACAAAATTTACTTTTTATTATTACTAAAAAGGTGGACCGGCAACCGACAAGGGCAGTAAGAAATTTTTTGTAAATTCCAATTCTTTCCTTGCAATCTCAATCTTTAGATTAAAGTGATATGATCTAACGGCTGATATTGTTTCTTGATGCCATCAAGAAACCTTGTTCCTTGATGGCAAGCCAGTCCTGTTATTCAGTGGTGGAGCCAGAAAATTAGCTAAGGGGGTGCTTTGTTCTTAACATAAATATTAGGCGTGTGAGTTAGTCAGTTAGGTTAATAATCACGGATGTCAGTCGATTGATTAAAATATTACAAACCTCTTAAACATTAATCGATCGACTTGGTGTCAACTTGACCGATTGACCAACCAACTTCGATCGGTTAGGTCAATTTTGGTCAAAATGGACATAAAATATAAATAAAGTTGGTTATAATCTATTTTGTTAAAAAAAAATTAAATCCTCAACAGATTAGCCCATCGACTTATTTTTAGGTTAACCATTGACCGATCGAAGTCGGTCAGTGATTTATTTTTAAACTTTAAATCGTAATCGTATTGTCGGCCTAATAAATATAGGTAACGTATAATAAAAAAATCGTTCGTAAATGAATCTAAAAATCATATCAGAAAACCCAAAGTTTCAATCAAAGAACTATAATGAACAAATCAACATGTATATATGATTTGTAATAAACAATTATATTCTCTAGCTAGATGGTAAACAAATGCATTATGATGTTATGTAATGTTTGAGTGCATTATAATTGGCTACAGGCTCCTTATTGTGTTTGAGTGCATGATCACATAAACGCATTGAAACGGCATATTTATAACTAGATTATCAGCGGCCCATTGGCCAATTTTTTGTATTAATATTTACCGAAAAATAATTTTTATTTATTTGTATTTAGGTTACTCAGAAGTGTGGTTAAATTTTTTCTACTTTTTAATATATAATAATTTAATTCATATGTTGGTAAAAAATTATAAATTTGTTATCAATTGTTGGGATATGATAAACAAAAGCATTATAGTTATATTTTCTTGTTGTTACGTTAAAAACACTGTCACTTTTCTTTGATTAAAGAACAAAGTATTGTAATCATTAGGTGTGGCATTATTGGTTGTTCACTTTGTCTCTTAACCATAAGGTTGAGAGTTCGATCCTTGTTCATGAGAAAAGAAATAAAAAATTTTGTTTATTAGAATCGACTTTTATCCAAAATACCCTCATTCCTAGAATGAAGGAGGAGCTCTAAAATCCTCAAAATGATGACGTGTCAACTGAAAAAAGAGAATATGCTTTAATGTATTAGTAGATGAAACTTGATTTTGCAAAAGATTAAGGGGGCTGCAACGCACCCCACCCCTAAACGTGGCTCCGCCAATGCCGATATTGGAAGGAGTTGAATGACTAGTTGAATCATGAAAAGTTATAAAAAATTGTATTTAATATATGATGATCATAAGTTAATTTGATGATCATAAATCTTAATATGAACTTAAAGATAAAAAAATATGACTATTTATTAATATAAATAAAGTGGAGTGATTTTTTAGTTATTTTAATTTTTATTATTTTAAATTTAGAAAATAATTTAGTTATGGATGGCTCAAATTAGATTTTAATAATGAACGAATGAGATTCAATATAATTGGTTCGAAGAAAGGGAATATCTGGTGCTCCGGGAGCATGTCTACACCATATATAGATAAAAATAATCCAAAATTAGGATAACTCAGTTTGAGTCCACGTAAGCTTTCCGTCCATTGTTTGGATGGAATGACAGATCGTAAATATTAAATTGAGTTTGGTGGTACCCGGTGAAGGAAATAAAGTTTAGTGGTGAGGGTGACTGATTTTAAAAATATTAGTGGTATCCGATGTATTTAAGTCACGGGATTATCATTTCATTTAACATAGCTAATAATTTCTTATTAACTATTACCATATATCGCACGGAGAAATAAACTAAAATTTAAAAAAAATACTCAAATATTGTATTTTATTTATCCACAAAGAGAAACACCTTATAACAGATTACACAAATTTGCACCAGAGACCCAGTTGTGAGGTAGATTGCCTGTTCGTGCTTTTTTTGCCACCCAGTCAGCTGCTCGATTGGGTCGTCTCGATATGAAAGCCAAGGAAATGTGGTCCTGATTCCGTAGAAAATTCTCCATAATCAGAAGCAAGGCGAAAGCATTAATTCCCATGGCCACTTTGACCGATCCTTCCGTAGGGCATCAATTAGGACGAGGCAATCAGATTTGACTTTCGTCCGAACACTTGTACTTTCCGTGAATCTCAAGAAGCGCCTTTGCTTCAGCCGTCATTGCAGATGAACACTCTAGTTTATCCGCTTTTCCATTGGTCCTGTTCATGGGCATTAGAAATGATAATCTCGTCATAATACAAAGACATAATCAGCTTGACAGCTCTGCAGACAGATTCGCTGGCTGGAGGGTATTTTATTTATTTAATTTTGAGAGTCTGACCGAGTTTCATTGGACTAGTCGAATATCACGGTTGAACCATATAGACGACCGGTTTGATTGTTGGGCTGAAAACCACATGTGGCTCGGGGTCGGACAGATCGAACCAGCCGGTCTGCTCGGCTTTAATAACCACGAATACTGATACGTACAGACTAGGATAAGATAAGATCATGAGTCGTGATCAGAAGATGGATTATAACGCAAGACTTGCAGTCAGTTTAATGAATCAAAAGTATAAAAGATGTTAAGCTAAGCACAAAAAAAAAGCATTCTAAATATCAAATTAAGTACATATCATGTTCGAGTTTAATTCGTTGGTTGCATTAGCTTAAAGACGTGAAGACTACATTGCAAGATGAAGACAAAAAATTGAGATAGAATAGAAGAGGAGTTAACTTTGGTGACAATTCTTATAAAAAAAGTATGTTTTGATAGAAATTCATCGATTGATCTAATCAAGTTTTATGCCAAACAAATGAGATGTAGACTAGTGTGTTTCGTTTTCCTTCAATCACCACATCTTTGAGTTGACCACGCCATCCATGAAGCTCTTCCCGGTTGTTCCGCTCTTGTCGCCTGGAACAATGAGGGAGCCGACCCGGTCGCCTGAGTGACTCCGAATCGCCTCGCAATAAGAGAGTGGGGGTAGTAATCAGAACAGAGGATGAGGAATGAAATGGATGATGATGTAACAGAATGTACCTAGGGATTGCTCCCAGAATTTGGTCGTGTCGTCTGTTTGTGCCCTCTCTTCGTATTTATAGCCTGGCAAGCCTGCCAAGGCCGTTAGGCAATGGTACGGCGCCCAGCAAATCACGCCACGTGTCGTCAAATCCAGACCGTCGCTTGGTGAGGACGAAATCCTCAGGATTGCTCCACGTGTCCCTCTAGGGTTTTTCCAGATGGTAAGCTGACGCCGCCTTAGGGCTTTTCCTGGGCCTCGCTTGGGCCCACCCTCAAGCGATCCATAGATCATCTAGCTAGTCAACCCTCGCCTGAGGCGTTGACTGCTCCTTGGGCCGTGTCTGGCCCACTCTGCATAGCACCTTTCGAGACTTTCCATACGGTCAACCCTCGCCTGAGGCGTTGACCCACTTTTTAGGTGGATCGCTTCGCCTACCGGGCCGACTCGACCCAGGGTGGCCCATCATGAGCCCCCTAGTCCGCCTGTTGTGTTTATCGCCAAGCACACGGGCGGACTATTCTTATTCCGTCGCCTACCGCGTTCCTGAGGAACCCTACTTTCGCCGTTGCCGATGGGCTTTCCGGTCTTTTCCCTTCGTATTAGCCCCCTAACTCCATCATTGCCTACGAGGTAGCCCCCTTTTTATATTCTTTTCCACGTCCCGTCTGCCCAATCACCTTCTTCCCTGTCTTGCGTCCCTCAGACGCTTTCCCCTTTCCCAATGCCAGCAACTCTCCTCGTCTTTTCAACTGCCGCGACGTTTCTCTTTCCGATGTAAGTCATTCAAACGCCTCCGCTATTCCTTTATAAGACACCCCGCTCCTACTTCCGATCTCTCCTCTCCTTTCTATCATCCAACTCCCTTCCTTGCTTCCTGCCTCCCTTTTTGATAATCCACGCTTCCCCTGCTTTTTCTTTACCTCCTTCAGCCTTTCTCTTCCCTCCAGATGTCCGACGATCTTGAGTATCTCCTCAGTTGCCCCGGTAAGTCTCCACTCTTTGCTTGAATCTTTCTCCTCTCACCTCCTTTTCTTCTTTACGCCTTTCTAGCTTTCTTCCTCTAGTAGAGTCCTCTGTATATTAGGGTCTCCATGGCCTCCTCTACTGATTCAGAAAAAACTGCCTCCAATTCGTCACTTGACGACTCCCAGAATTCCCCCGATCCTTCAGAGCCCCGAGAATGGGTCATGCATCAATTTGGCTTTATCCCTGGCTTTCGTTCTTGGTCTGTAGACATGTCAGCCCCTATTTCCAACCAAGGCTATACCGTTCTAGCTTGGAAAGATATGTGGTATGACGGCATCGGACGAGACCGTTACGTTATTGGGCCAGGCTACTTTCCTTACCTTTCTGCCACTACCATCTGCTCTTTCCTTCCTAAGCTTTCTCTTCCAACCCACTGGGACTTTGCTGCTCCTTCCTATTTATCGACCATTGGGAATTGCCCTGAAGGCTGGCACGGAGTGTGGTCAGAAAGTTTTACCAATGGCCTGCGCCTTCCCCCCTCTCCTTTTGTTGTATCATTGCTTCAAAACCTAAAAGCCTCTCTTGGCGCTTATACCGCAACCTCGTGGTCTGTCATAGCCAGCTTCGAGATTTCTTGCCAACGTGAGAAGATTACTCCTACCCTTCGCCTTTTTTCCCTTTTGTATAGTGCTAAACATAACACCAACGGCCTCAGTTTTGTAAAGCGAGGTGCGTATAGAGATGTGGGAATGCGGAGAACAGTGAAGCCGCACCCCACATGGTACCATGCCTTTTTTTATTTCAAACCCTCGCCCGAAGATACCTGGGCGACGGCCCTTCCGCCTTACTGGTCACAAGGCGACGCAAATAATTTCCCGAGTGGTCGCTCAATCACTGCGCTCGAGCGACAGCTCCTGTCGCTTATCAACAGGGAAAACTTCAACTTGAATGACCCTCTCGTCCTAAAACAAGTCCTGGCGACGCTGCCCGGAGGTAGATGGGGTTATTCTCCCTCGCTTTTTGCTAGTCTTGCGCCGTGTCACCATTTTTGTTTATTCTGACCTTGGCTTCTTCCCTTTCGCAGGAATGACGGACATTTCCAACGTGCTAATCAGTACGTCAGCTCGTGGATCTATATCCACAACTCAACCGCAGCGTGAGCCTCCTCCCGTAGTTGAGCTTCCCCCACCCTCTCCTGGGAAAGGAAAAAAGCGAGGAGCCCGCCGCTCTCGCGAAAAGAAATCGTCGCCTGTGCCGAAAACCTCCAAGCGACGCAAGCCTTCCTCCGCCGGAACGTCAGACCCAAACGTCATTGAGGAGGACGTCCTTGTCGAGCCAATAGTACCACCACCGGTGACTATCCTTAACGAGCCCCCGGAGCCTCCTACTGCTGAGCCTATTACCGCAGGGCACCAAGATGCTACTCCCGAGTCTCCCCCTCGACGCCCCGGAAAAGAAACTGCGAGCGGGAGTTCATATCTTTTTTTCAGGATGACTCACCCCTGTCGCCTCACAACGACGAGGAGGGTCGCCGCGCTTTATCCCATCGCGTCCTGACAGACTTCCTGGCGCCCGATTACGAGAAACCAGAAGGCTACTTTCCGATTGTCTACCCCCAGCGATCACAGCTTTCAGCTGACGTGGCCCGGGACATCGCAGAGGAGCTGACTTCTGGAGTTCTAAAGGGTCTGGATGATGTGAAGGTTGGCGACTTTCATCCCGCGATGGGGAACGTGTATGTGAAGCATCACGAGGTATTTACCTTAATCGACTCTCCTCTCTCTTTCATGTCTTGTCTTTAATTTTTGAAGATTCAACCAATCGTCGCCTTCCAACATGTATGGCTCTACCATTTATCCAGATGTTGCTGGCACTAAGCATTGCTGACAAGTCACGTGACTTGTTGATGCGCAAGGCTCGTGAGCTTCGCGACGATCACGCAGCTCTTCAGCGCCGCCTGGACAACGAAGAAGTAAGCAAAACACTTCACTAGTGATGATGATGATGCTCCGTTTCTTCTCTGTCTTTGTTGTGTTTTTTTTTTTACCATTTTTGTTTTATTTCTTTCAGTCTGATCATCAAGCTACCAGGAACGAGCTTAGTCGCCTGACTGAGGCTCACTCTCAGCTTGAGCAGAAACTAAGCGAGGCCTCCTCTTCCGTGGAGCGCCTGACTCAAGATTTGTCGACCAGCCGGGCCTCTATTACTAGCTTAAAGAAGAGCCTGTCTGAGGCAAAAGAAGCTGCCTCCTCGTCCGCCAAGAAGCTCCAGGATCAAGATGTCCTTCAGAAGCAGATTCAAACTCTGACAAAGGAGAGAGATACTGCCCTTGCTGCACGGAACCAAGCGATTGGGGAGAGGGATAAGGCGAAGAAGCTAGCTGAAACAATGACAGCGGAGAGGGATCGCACTTTGAAAATCAAGGAGGAGACCGAGGCACTCAGCTCTCGGCAGTATATGACTGCTGTGTCGCTGATCCGAAGGTCCATCCCTGTGATCATGACCGCCGTTCGTCAGAAATTCGTCGCCGTTGTTGGGCCTTCCCCTCCTTTCGTTCGACGGAATTTCTCATGGCATCCTTCAGGGCTGTGAATCGCTTGCTGAATGGTGTGCCCGATCCCAATACTGACGTCGACCCTGAGTACATCAGCGTGATGAAGGAAGTTCAGGCGGCGGATCAGGAGTATATAGCGGCTGAGAAGGCCAAAAGGGCCCGGGCCAAAGCTGAGGCGGCCGCGAAGGCGAAGGCAGATGGTGGCAGAGGGGAAAAGGTGTTTGAAAAGAGCCTGGCATCCTCCCAAGGCGATCATGGGCAAAGCTCGGGGCAAGGGAAAAAATAAATGATGACTTTTCTCTCTTTTTTTTGTTTTTTGATACTCCTTTTCTCTCTTTTTTTTTTGTACTTGTAAGACAAGCTGCCCGCGATCTGGGTAAACGCCCTTTATTTCGTCCTTATCTTATAAGGTAGGTTCGTAAGCGATTGTTTTGAAAGCCTTAGCGTGATTGTTTGCAGCCGTCATAGGCGGCACCTTAGTTCTTGGTGATTTGCTAATGAGCGACGTTTTGTCTTCTTCTAATGCCATTTAGGCGATGTCGTTACCTTTAGGCCTTAGCTAAGTTTGAAACTTAGGCCTCGTAGGCGAGATGAATCCATGTCGTATGGGAATTTTTGTGGCGATTAAGCGACTTCTTAACTCGTAAGTTTTAGGTAATATCGGTGGCGATGGTGAGATATGAATGATAAAATGAGTCATCCAGCGATATAGCTATCAGACGCTTTTCTTTCATTAATTAGGGAAATGAAAAACCATACATGCTCCTAGGCGACTACTCATGGTACTTGCGGAGGTGCATCGCATTCCAGGTCCGGGGGATCTTTGTTCCATCCAGCCTGGCTAACTTGAAAGTGTTTGCTCCTATGACCTTCCTGATTTGAAATGGCCCTTCCCATCCAGGATCAAGCTTCGCGGCTCCCTCTGATGGCCTGAAGATC
Organism: Linum lewisii; assembly: GCA_034768395.1. NCBI lineage: Eukaryota > Viridiplantae > Streptophyta > Magnoliopsida > Malpighiales > Linaceae > Linum > Linum lewisii. The sequence continues at coordinate 6,420,928 of CM068296.1, forward strand.
TTTCGTAGTACTAGATCACCCAATTTGATGTGATGTGGCCTTAACTTTTTGTTGTATCGCCTGGCTAGCATCTCCTTTTCCGCTATTAACCTCATCTGGGCGACCTCGCGCTTCTCTTCTACCATATCGAGACTATGGACAAGGTTTTGCTCATTTTCCTCTGGGTTGTAGCTATCCAAACGGACGGAAGGTATTGTTATTTCCACCGGAAGGACCGCCTCTGATCCATAGGTCAATGTGTAAGGCGACTCGCCTGTTGACGTCTTGTAGATCGTTCTATGTGCCCACAGAACATGATCGAGCTCCTCAACCCACGTGCCTTTTTTGCCTTCGATCCGTCGCTTTAATCCCCGCAATATAAGCTTGTTTGCTGCTTCAGCTTGTCCGTTGGCTTGTGGGTAAGCGACCGAGGCGAACCGTAGGAGGATTTTGTATTCTTGGCAGTACGCTTGAAAGCTCTGGCAATCAAATTGGGTGCCATGGTCACATATAATGCTGTGAGGAATACTGAATCGTGAGATGATATGTTTGAATGTGAACTTCTCAATCTGCTTGGCGGTGATGCTGGCCGTCGCCTCAGCCTCAATCCATTTTGTAAAGTAGTCTATGGCTACAATCAAGTACTTCCGCTTCCCAGGGGCTTCAGGAAAAGGTCCCAAAATATCCATTCCCCACTGAGCGAAAGGCCAAGGGCTAACAATCGCCTGCAAAGCTGAGGAAGGCAATTTATGATAATCGGCATATTCCTGACACTTGTGACATTTTTTAACCAACTCCGTCGCCTCTCGTCGCATCGTCGCCAGTAATAACCTTGGTATAACAGATTCTTCTCTAGACTTTTAGAGCCTAAGTGTGTCCCACAGACTCCCAAGTGTACTTCCCGGAGGCTATAATCAGCGTCCACTGGTCCGAGGCATCTTAAATAAGGGCCTGCGGCGTACTTTCTGTACAGATCGTCGCCTATTAAAGTGCATCTGCTGGCTTGCCTCCTTGCTTTTGTAGCCATCGCGTGATCCTCCGGGACTGTTCCATCTTTTAGGAACCTAATAATGGGAGTGCGCCAATCGTCTTGTGTGCCTTCATCCTCCTGAGACCCGTCAATCTGAAAGCATGTGTTTAGCTTTACCTCTTTCTCCACCGTCACCATTCTTGTTTCTTCAAAATCAACCGCCGTGGCTAGCTTTGATAGCGCGTCAGCGTGGCAATTCTCTTCTCGGGCGATTTGCAAGATGTCTACTCTAGTAAAATCTGCCAGGGCTAGCTTTATCTCATCGAAGTATGGCATTAACGACTCTTCTTTAATTTCGAACTCCCCATTTAACTGGTTGACCACCACTGCTGAATCGGAAAAAAATTTCACATATTTGACCCCCATACTTCTTGCAATCCTGAGTCCTGCCTCCATCGCCCCATATTCGGCAGCGTTGTTGGTTCTAGGCGACGCGAAGCGCAGGGCGACCTCATGGACAGCTCCTTCTGGGCTTTTTAGTACTATGCCGGCTCCCGAACCATTTTTACTGAAGGCACCATCCGTGAAGAGTGTCCAAGTTTGGCTCTCTCCTTTTTCTTCCTGTACTGCCCCTTCTACGATAAAATCAGCGAGAACCTGGGCTTTGATTGTTGTTCTTGGTTTGTACCGGATGTCATATTCGCTGAGCTCAATGGCCCACCTTGCAAGTCTCCCAGCCACGCTCATTGCCTGTAAAGCATTTCGTATTGGCAGGTTGGTTAATACTGTTATGGTATGAGCCTGAAAGTATGGTCGGAGCTTTCTTGCCGCCATACCACAGCATAGGCCATCTTCTCGATGGCAGGGTACCGAGTTTCAGCGTCGACCAACGTTTTACTCGTGTAAAAAATGGGCTGGTCGCTTCGTTCCTCCCGTCGCACTAACACCGCACTTACCGTTGTTGGTGATATCGCAATGTACATGAATAACTCATCGCCCTCCTTGGGTGAGGCCAGCACCGGAGGAGTGACTAAGAATTGCTTGAGTTCTTCAAATGCCTTATCACACCTGTCATTCCAGGCGAATTTTGACGCGTTTTTCAAGATAGAGAAAAACGGGGCGCATCGCTCTGCCGCCTTTGGAATGAACCGATTGATAGCCGTTATTCTTCCGGCTAGAACTTGTACTTCTTTAACCGTTTTGGGTGGTGCCATGGCGGAGATGGCCTCCAATTGTGCTGGATTCGCCTCTATTCCCCGTCGAGTGACCAAGTACCCTAGGAATTTGCCTGATGTAGCTCCAAAAACACACTTCTGTGGGTTTAATCGCAACGCGAAGCGTTGTAACGTTTCAAACGTTTCTTTTAAGTCGCCTAGATGATCGTCGCTCTTCTTACTCTTTACCAGAAGATCGTCCACATATGCTTCCAGGTTACGTCCCCGTTGCTTAGTGAAGACCATATCTATCATCCTTTGGTAAGTTGCCCCTGCATTTTTGAGGCCGAAGGGCATAACCTTATAGCAATAGTTCGCCGTAGGAGTCATGAACGCCGTTTTCTCCTGATCCTCTTCATTGAGTGGTATCTGGTGATACCTAGAGAACATGTCGAGAAAAGACAATACTTCGTTATTTGCTGTGGCGTCGACCAACTGCTCAATGTTCGGGAGTGGATAAGCGTCTTTTGGACAGGCATCGTTTAGATTTGTGAAGTCGACACACCATCCTCCATGCCCCCGATGATTTTTTAACCAAAACCACTTTGACAGCCATTCTGGGTAGGGCTGGCAGTCGCCCGGTTGGTCAAAAACCGAACCGAAAGGTCGTTGACCGAAGCGAATTGTGGCCGAAGGATGACCTGGCGACGCCGCAAGCCAAAATGTTCGGTTTTTAGCCGAGCCGAACGGCCCGTTTCGTTTATAAACCGAGCGTGACTCGGAAAACCGATTGAGTCCATTTTGACCGAAATCCAGCAGTAAGAACCGAACCGAACCGAACAGAAAACCGCACCGAACCGAAATGAGGACCGAAACCCGAATTTTGGCAAAAAAACCAAAAGCTGCTGATATGTTTTGCTAAAAAAAATCCCTCCTCCGCCTGGTTCGTCTTCCTCCCAATCTACGATGAAACCCAATCATCATCATCAACATTCACCAACGCCACCTAACCACTTCTCCTCTCCAAGGCCTTCACCTCCGTAACTCCCTCCACGGCCACTCGTAACTCCCTCCACGATCACCTCCCCACCAGTCTCTGGTCCAAACGTAGCCTCACCGTCCCCCAACCTCGTCCGCAACCACCTCGCGCACCATCGGGCTCCGCCCGATTGCCTCAAAACAGAACGTCGTCTTGTAGTTCGTCTCCAATCAGTGTGATGTCGGTGGGTGGGTTTGCAGCGAATCGCCGAATCTGGATTTGGATCTGTGACTCTTCCTCGCCTACTTCCGCACCACAAATCAACCACGCCGCCACCCTCGACACCCTCTTCACCGACCACTCCTTAGATCGAGGATCGGCTTGCCGTCTACTAGCTCTCCGATCACCCACATCGCACGTCGTCGTCGCCGTCTTCAACACTCAAAATCACGATGGAACTTCTCGAGGACTTCGAGTTTCTCTGTCGGAACTTCCGAAGGACCGACGAATCGAGAGCCTTCGAGAATCTCGGTAAGCTGATTGTGGACAGAGCTCCATAATCCCTAGATCCAAATCCAGATCCGATGATGGAGGAAGGACAGGGAGGAAAAGTGTCGAGGAGAATTAGGGATTTGGATATTTGGTCGGCGATTTCAGGTAGAGGAGGGAATAGGCGGTGGTCGGAGTCGGGTGGAGAGTTGCTGGCCGGAAGAGTTAATATTGGGCAGAGGGGTCGGCAGACCCATGGTGAGTGAGAGAGTAGTAAGTGAGAAATTCGGTTTGTAATCTCGGTTTTCGGTTTTTTCGGTTTTAACCGAAAACCGCAGAAACCGAAAATAGCTCATTTATCAACCGACGACCGAGCCGACTCGGTTTCTTCTTCGGTTCGGTCACCTCGGTTCTGGTCCGTTTTCGGTTAAAACTCGAAAAACCGGCAAACCCTGCCCAGCCCTAATTCTGGTATTGAATCCTCCTTGATAAACCTGCCTCAGTAATTTGTCTATCTCTTTTGTGACGGCTAGCTGTCGCTCTCGGCAGATATTCCTTCTCTTCTGTTGCACAGGGAGGCAGCTTTTGTCGATGGATAGGCAATGTTTCACAATCGCTGGGTCTATCCCAGGCATGTCGCTGGGATGCCATGCAAATAGATGCGAATATTGCCTGATTAGTGTCATCATCGCCTGCTTGGCCTCTTGGCTTAGGTAAGTCGACAGCCTCACTGTTCTCTCTTCATCGCCTTCCCACAAAGCTACAGGAACGTCAGATTCTGCTGACTGTATTCTTTCTCTATTCTCCGTTCCCTCCTCCAGGTCGATTTTGTAACATGCTCCTTTCGTCGCTGCCCGATAGCATCGCCTAGCCACCTCCGGGTGTCCCCAAGCGACTCCGACGCCGTCCTTGGTGACGAACTTCAGCACCTGATATACTGGTGAAGAGATAGCCCGGAAAGCAGCAAGCGCCGGTCGCCCCAAAATTTTATTGTACGAGGATCGACAATCCAGCACATGGAAATCTATGGATTGCACCGCCTTAATCTGCTCATCGCCTATCATGACCTGTAAGGTAACGATTCCTTTAATGGGGACCTGGTGGCCAGAAAAACCTGTAATAGTTGTCTTTGTCGGTCTCAGGCTTGAAATGGGGAGTTTCATCTGCTGGAAAACTTCCCAGAACAGGATATCAGCTGAGCTTCCTTCATCTACCATTACCCGCTCCACTCTACTCCGGAGCGTTACAATCTAAATCACCATTGCCTCCAGGCTAGGACCTCCACTTTTAATTATGTCATCCTCCGTAAACATGATGGGAGACTGTCGCGCCTCATTGTTTATGATCAACACCTCTTTACAATCGCTTGACTGCTTTTTTGTCGGACAGCTTTCTCCTCCGAAAATAGTTTGATAGACTTTCGTGACTTCTTCCGTATCATTTGCCTTTTTGGTCGCATCGCCCCGCGGCTCCTGCAATCGGGCGAAAACTGTTTTTCTAGGTTGGTCGCCTGGGACTGGGCTATCTTCTTTATCATTTGAACTCCTTTCTTTTCGCTTGGTCTGGAGAATAAAGTCTTTTAGGCGACCCTCCTTAATCCATCGCTCAATTTCATTTCTGAGTTGCCGACACTCTTCTGTGGTGTGACCGTGCGAATCATGAAAGTTGCAAAACTTCCGGGGGTTACGCTGCTCAGGGTCGCCTCGCAGTGGCTCGGGCCACTGAATGTGGTGATCCTTGTGTTGCATGTACAGGAATACCTCTTTCCGGGATCGGTTGAGCGGAGTGTATTCTCTTCTGTCTTCCTGATACGTGCGTCTATCATTGTTTTTCCTGTCGTCCCGATATTCCCTTCTTTCAGGAGATCGCTCCGTTCTCTGCCACCGTCCTCGCCTATCAGTGCCGTCACGCGACGCATCCGCCTGTCCGTCCTTTCGTCCTTTTCGGCTGTCGTCCCCTCCAATCTCCGCTAACTGCTCCTCAATGAGAATGATACTATTTATTCTGGCTTCCAAGTTGGACAGAGTAGTAGGCTTTTTCTTCACTAACGCCTCCTTCAGTCGCCTATTGTGCGTTGCTTGGATCATACTTGCAGTAGCAATGTCTAAAGTCACGTCTCTAACGGACTGTACCGTGCTGATCCATCTCTCAAAGAACTCTTTTAGCGACTCCTCCGGCCACTGTCGCAAGTTAACTAGGACCTGTACTGGGACCTTTCGGTGTCGCCTACTCTCATACTTCATCAAAAAAACCCTGGCAAACTCATCCCATGTGTGAATAATTCCTTCTGGCAAGCTCATTTACCATTCTCTTGCTGCCCCTCCTAAAGTGGCTGGGTATGCTCTGCAAAACGCTGCATCGCTGGCGCCCTGCATTTGCATGGCGATTTGAAAATTTTGCAGATGCTCTTCAGGATCGCCCAACCCCAAATATTTCTCCATGTTTGGTGGGACCAAGCCAATTGGTAGTGTTTCGGCGAAGATGGCCCTTGCCAGAGGTTGCCGAATGACCCTTTGTTCGGCTCCGGTTTCGACTAGCGGTCGAAATGCCCGTAGCATTTCCGCGTGGGTGTCATTGTCCGGGGCCTGGACGTGTTGAGCTTTGGGTGCCTGCGCCTGCTGAGCGATAACCGTTTTTAATAATTGAGTAAGCTCCAAATTCTGCTTTTCCAGCACCTGAAAACGCTGTTCGAGGACCTTGTATGCCTCTGAGTTCGGTGCTTCTTCCTGTACCACACCCTTTCCTCTGGTGCCACGAGGGATATATGAGGAGTCGGTGTCTGTGCCTCTAGGCACCTCTTCTTCCTCCAAATCATTTCTCAAGTTTCTTCCCTCGAGTGGTATGCTTTGGGCTCCAGGATTCACGTATTTCAATGGTGTTTCTTCCGTCTCTCCTTCGGGCCTTACGTTCGATGCTTCTCCTCTTATCATTCTTCCAATATTCCCATGCTCCATTGCTCAGTTTCTTCAGTTCTTGATTAGTCCCCTACCTGGCGCGCCAATTGTTCCGCTCTTGTCGCCTGGAACAATGAGGGAGCCGACCCGGTCGCCTGAGTGACTCCGAATCGCCTCGCAATAAGAGAGTGGGGGTAGTAATCAGAACAGAGGATGAGGAATGAAATGGATGATGATGTAACAGAATGTACCTAGGGATTGCTCCCAGAATTTGGTCGTGTCGTCTGTTTGTGCCCTCTCTTCGTATTTATAGCCTGGCAAGCCTGCCAAGGCCGTTAGGCAATGGTACGGCGCCCAGCAAATCACGCCACGTGTCGTCAAATCCAGACCGTCGCTTGGTGAGGACGAAATCCTCAGGATTGCTCCACGTGTCCCTCTAGGGTTTTTCCAGATGGTAAGTGTGACGCCGCCTTAGGGCTTTTCCTGGGCCTCGCTTGGGCCCACCCTCAAGCGATCCATAGATCATCTAGCTAGTCAACCCTCGCCTGAGGCGTTGACTGCTCCTTGGGCCGTGTCTGGCCCACTCTGCATAGCACCTTTCGAGACTTTCCATACGGTCAACCCTCGCCTGAGGCGTTGACCCACTTTTTAGGTGGATCGCTTCGCCTACCGGGCCGACTCGACCCAGGGTGGCCCATCACCGGTTAAAGAATTTGCGCCAGTTGAAACATTCATGCCAATTGGAATAATCGCTGAAGGCATTAGCTGCAATCATGCGCTTAGGATGACATGCCCGAAAAATAGTGTCCAAATAAGTTGATGTTATTATGGTACCGTATGTAGAGATTTGGAGAAGATTGAACTGTGGAGCTGTTAATTTGAATTTGAACTCCGGACTAATTCCGAGATAAAGAGACTGTCCGGGAGCCACGATCTCAATCTCCTCCATGAAATGGTAGTGTTCAATTTTGAGGTTCTTCAGGCTTCCGATATTAGAAACTTGGAGCTTCTTCAGGTTTTTTGGGCACACGAATTCTAGGGTTTCGAGGTGCGGAGAGCTGGCGATCAAGTTTGTCAGAATTCCATCTTCCTCGAATTCGACATTGTCGAGGTGCAAGAATCTCAGAGCGGTCGGAGAAAGAGGGAGATTTGCGCGATTGTCGAACATGACTCGCGACAAACGGAGAATCTTCACAGTGGAATTAAAGAGCGCTGTTAACGGCAATTTGATCCCAGGTTCACGAGAGTGCTTAGTGACGTCAATTTCAACCTCCCCTGTTTTCCGTTTCAACGCCAATTCCAGCAACTCATCAACACAAGAAGAGCTAAATGTTCCGATTTTTACAAAAATCGAGAGCTTAAGCTTTTCGAGCGGTAAAAGGTTATCTCGAGAATACCTATCGATCGTAGTGTCACGGAATCTCTGGAGATCTGCTTCTGCCTTGGCATAGATATCTACCTCGTTTAATTTCAAAAGTTTATCTTGAGAAGCATTACGGATCCTCCTGTTTTTTTTTTTCGAGGAAAGGCTACTACTTCCATTAATGATTCAAATCAAAACAGATCGAGTTTAAATACATAGAAAGAAAGTCAGGAGGAACCACCCTCGAAACCGGGAAAGTGGAGAAACGTGATCTACGAGCAAGCTCATGGGCAACCACATTTCGATTTCTCCTAATCCAAACAACTTTGTATTCAGAGTTGTTCCTGCAATGCCTCCGGCACTCCGATGTCAATCGTCCATACTCAGAAGAGTCCTCTTTCGCTTCGTTCACATCGTCCGCCACCTGCTTATTATCAGTTTGAAAGATCACTTTATTGTACCCCATACTCTGCATCCATTCCATACTCGTTCTCAGGCCAAGCACTTCCTCCTCCCTCGCTGCTACACATCCTGCTTCTTTCTGCATAACAAAGTGCAGCACCCCACCTGTCTCATCTCTCACTACCATCCCCAATCCATGACAGCCTTCCTCCGGGAAAGTAGCAATATCCACGTTACACGTCATGAAACTCGGCGGTGGGGGGTGCCATTTCGGGCACGTCAGCGTTGTCTGTCGCGTCGGCCTCTCCTCCTTGGTGTGGGTTTCTAGCCATTCATCCATGTCTTCAATCGCCCTTCTGGTCACCACTTCTGCCGCCATGGCTGTCCCTTGCCACATCCTCGCGTTCCGCTCTTTCCAAATGGCCCAGATCAACGTTGCCACTCTCTGAATTCTATAAGTTGCTTCTGCATCCAATAGAGCGAAAACCCAGGCTGAAGCTGTAGAATGCTTGGCCCTAAGCTCCGTGATCCACGGCATCAATCCTTCGATTTCCCAGCATGCTCGCGCCAATTCACAATCGAATAAGATATGCATAATATCTTCACGCTCAGCAGAGCACACACCGCATAACAGATTAACCTCCATACCTCGGCGCCGCAAAGCTACTTTGGTCGGAACGACTCCTCTTGCAACCCTCTACAACAATTGCTTCATTTTGGGTGGCAGGTGTGCTTCCCATATGCTTTTCCAGTCACCTTCTACTGACAATCTCTCCAGGGCCCCTCTTTGTGCTACTGCAGCTCTGTATGTTGAGCGAACGGAGTACACTCCCGTTTTTTCGTGTCGCCACACCACCTCATCCTCTCCCGTACCACCCGGTGGCCGCATACATTTAATCACCTGTGCATCTCTCTCAGAAAAGATCGTATCAATCAATCCGTAATCCCACACGCCAATATTAGGTATAATAAGATCGCAAACCGTCAATTCTTTTAGTTGCAGACTAGGGATGGTTTCAACAAAGCTGTTGTGGTCATCCCTTAACCATGGTTCGGTCCATATATTGATTCCATTGCCATTTTCGACCCGCCATCGATATCCACCTCGCACGACCTCTTGAGCAGCAATCATGCCTCGCCAAACATAGCTTGGTCGATTTCCGACACTAGCCGACAGGTAATCCCCCTTTGGGTAATATTTAGCCTTGAACACTCTACTCACCAAAGCATCGGGTTTTGTTAAGAACTTCCACCCTTGCTTGCCCAACATCGCGAGGTTAGAGTCGATGATGCTTCGAAACCCCATCCCACCGAACTCCTTCCTAACACAGAGCCTTTCCCATCGCATCCAGGCAATGCCTCCGCTTCCACTTTTCTTCGTACCCCACCAGAAGTTGTTTAACATACGTTCTAATTCCTCCGCTGCGGTTAAAGGAATTAAGAAAGCGTTCATGGAGTACGTGGGAATTGCCTGAGCCATCGTCTTTAGCAGAATCTCCTTGCCACTAGCCGTCGTGAAGTTGCGTCGCCAACCTTGGATCCGCTGCCAAACTTTATCCCGAATGTGCTTTATCGCTTCTTTCTTCCTCCTTCCCACAATGGACAGCAGCCCTAAATACTTTCCTTTCTCCAACGACAGATGCACGCCTAGCAAGGTAATCACAGCATCTTTGAGCATAGATTCAGTTTTCCGGGAGAAGGAGATACCTGATTTCTGATAATTAATTTGTTGTCCGGCCGCCAAAGCGTACACGTCCAACACTCTTCTGAAAGCTCAGGCATCATTCACTCCTGCACGGAAGAAAAAGAAGCTGTCGTCCCAAACAATAAATGTGAAACACGCGGGCCTCCACACCTTACTCTCATGCCTAAGATCCTTCCTCGGTTCTCTTCATGTTTGATCAATCTGGACAAGCCTTCAACACAAATAAGAAAAAGGTAGGGCGAGAGTGGACATCCCTGACGTAGCCCTCGCTCTGGCTTCACGACGTCTCCCAACTCATTATTAAGCAGCACTCTATACTCGACCGATTTCACACACATCATCATCCACGAAATCCATTGCTCATCGAATCCCAATCTTCTCATCATCTGCTCAAGATAATCCCACTCCACCCTATCGTACGCTTTGGAAATGTCGCATTTAAGCGCCACGAATTCATCCTTGGTACTTTGTTTCGTTTTCATTGAGTGGAGCGTTTCAAAGGCCACGAGCACGTTGTCCATAATATTACGACCTCTAATAAATGTAGCTTGCTCTTCTCCAATTATTTTATCAATAACACTGATGTGACTTTAATTAATGCATTTTAAGCTTATGAATGACCTATGATATGCCCGTGTTTATTCGTGAAATGACATACTTTTATGCGTTTATTTGAGATTTTGTGCTAAGTGTCATTCTGTTGTCCGGTTTCCACTTTGGAGCCAAAATTCGTGGGCTATTGGAGCTGCTTTGTGCATTTTCAGGTTCTGGCTTCAAAGTACGGATAACAAGGAGCGCATAGGAGCAAACGGGAGGTCATTTGGAGGCCGGACGAGGGAGATGTGAGCCTTGCAAGATCGGGTCTTCTGCAGAGTGCAGGGGGTGCACGTCGTGCAGATGTGCACGCCGTGCACTATGCACGCCGTGCAGGGGTGCACGCCGTGCACTGTCCCCTGCACTATAAATACTCTTGATTTTGGCCATTTTGGGCAATTCTATCATATCTCTTGAACCCCAAATACATTTCCACGAACCCTCAAACCCTAGAGCACGTTTTTGGAGCAATTTGAAGCTATTGGAGCTAGGATTGAAGCCAACAAACCTTGGGAGAAGTGCCTACAAGTGGAGAAGTGAAGATCATCTCAAGGATTCATCCATGGTGTTCTTGGTGACCATTCTTCCTTCTTCTCTCTTTACTCCCTTGGCCATGTGTGGCTGATTTTCTAGGGTTCATCTTGGATGGGTAGATTAGTTGTGCTATGATAGAGAGATGATTGTATAGAACTTGCCATGATTGATCTTGGTTGTATGAGGATGATTCCTAGACTTGTTCTTAATGCCATTTTATGCCATGTTTGCTTGATTTGGTCCATTCATTGTAATTTGATGCATGAGAGTGCTTGGATTGCATAGATTGTAGGTCTAGGGATTGAAGTGAGTGTGTTCTAAGAGATTAGATCATCTTATTTCAACCATTTTCACTTGATTTCTCTCTTGGGCATTTTATCGAACACTTGGTGTGCATGTGGAATTTCATTCAATTGAGTTTGAAAGGGCTTTTTGGGTGAATCTCTTAGTGTTAGGGCATTGATATGAGAGTGTTGTGCCTAGCCTTGTGGTCATAGAGTCTTAAGAGAGGGTCTTGTGTCTTGGCATTTCATCAAACACTTAGAATGCATCCTATTTTCACTTAGTTTGAGAGCGAGAGCCTAAATTGAGTGGTATTGGGATAGGGATTAGGTGCTACGAGAGTGCATCGAGTCTAAAAAAGTGAAATGCATGGTCATCCGAATGCAAACTCGATCTTAATTGGCTTGTTTGTTCAATTAGTCATCTTGAGCATGATGAAACTACCCACCAAGAGAACCTCTTTGTCTTTGATTTGCACCGCTTTATTTGTCTTTCTTCCTTTTAGTCTCCTTTAAGTTTTTAATATCTTTTTCAAATCAAAACTCCTTTCAAATGAATAGACCGTCTACGAGGAATGTGAGTAGAGGCCATTGAGAGAACCCCGAGGAATACGACCTTGGTAAACCCGGTTTTATCAAGTTTTTGGCGCCGTTGCCGGGGACACTTTCTCAATCCTTTGAAAGCACTTAGTAGTGGACCGATCTATTCACTTCCTTCCAATTTAGTTTTTGCTTCCTTTTACTTGTTGTTTGGTTTTGTTATTCCACATTGTCGTATTACTCGGGTGTGTTTGTTGTGCTTGTTTGTAGGAGATTTTGGGTTAGTGCATGAGGCGTTCAGCTCGTCTTCAAGCACGAATCCAAGGACTAGAACAAGTGCTCAAGTCACCTACCACTTCCTCACCTCCTATAGTTGAAGAAGAAGAAGTTGATCGCATCTCGCACCACACTATGTCTCAACATGGGGATGACGATGACCAATCGGTACATTCACACCACACTAATGATGATGATCACTCACAACGGGGTGCAAGACGTACCTTGGCGGATTATGCTCGCCCTACTCTTGAAGGGCAGCCTCTAGTATTGTTCGAAGACCCGTCAATGCTAGGAACTTTGAGCTCAAGCCTAATATGATCCAAATGGTTCAAAATGGAGTGGTGTTCAATGGCATTGATGGTGAATGTCCATCTAGGCATCTCAAGGACTTCTTGGAGATATGCGACACGGTTAAGAATGACCAAGTTCACCCGGATTGCATACGACTCCGACTCTTCCCCTTCTCACTCAAAGGTAGAGCCAAGTCTTGGTTGGAGAACCAACCTAGTAGAACATTCACCACATGGGAGGGCCTAGCCGAAGCTTTCCTTGAAGAATTCTTTCCTCCCTATATGACGGATGCAATCCGAGACCGTATCAACCACTTCATACAACACAAGGGAGAGCTCTTCCATGAGACTTGGAATAGGTTCCAAGCCATTCTTCGGTCTTGCCCTCATCACAACTTCGCCGAATGGAGCTTGGCGGACATCTTTGCTAGGTCCCTTGATTTTGAGAATACAAGGATGATCAACCAAGCCGCCGGAGGTGACTTAAGGATGCTCACTCCCGAAGATGCTCTAGAACTCTTCGCGGAGATGGCCAACAAGACAAGGAGTTGGTCTCGACAACAACCTCCTAAGTCTAAGTATGGAAGTGACACGCACTATGACTCTCGGTCCGTAAGTGTTGATGCACCAAAGGATTCATCCACCAATGGGAAGAAGCATAAGTTACCGGGGCACCGAGATGAAGATGATCCCATGATTGCTCTCCTTATGTCCAAGATTGATGCCATGGCTTCACAAGTAAGTAATCTTAGTATGCCTCCCTCTAAGCCATCTAAAGTGGGTAATCCACCGGTTGCTTCAGTATTTTGTTGTGAAGGTTGTGGAGGTCAAGGCCACGATGTTAGTGCTTGTCCTTCCACCATTCCTGAACTTGGCCAAGGCGACCTTGAGGAGGTAAGCTTCGCACAAGGTCAAGGTTTCCATGGTAATTTCAGCCCCCAAGGTAACTATAACCGACCTTGGTACAACAAGACTAACCAAGGTTACCAAGGCCAAGGGAGTCAAGGTAGTGGTTATAGCAAGGGCTACAACCAAGGAAATCAAGGAGGTTATCAAGGTTATAGGGGTTATCAAGGCAACCAATGGTCTCAAGGAAGTAACCTAAACCAAGGGAGCCAAGGGACTCAAGGAGGACCCCAAGGTCAAGGGCACCAAGGGGGAAATCAATGGAATCAAAGTGGACATCCAAGTCAAGGTTTCCAAGGTCCTTCCCCACCGGGAATGTACAACCATAGAGGTGAAGGACCACCCGGTTCAACAAGCCTCCTCAAAATAAGGAGGGTGGTTCTTCGATCTCTCAAGAAGACACCAATGCGGCAATGATCCAACTCATCAAGAATCAACAAGCTTCAATTGCCAATTTGGAGAACCAATTAGGACATATTTCTAAGGCACTCTCGGAGCGACCTAAAGGTAGTTTACCCGCCAACACCGAGGTCAATCCCAAGGGTCCCGAGGAGCTTATGATGGTAACTTTGAGGAGTGGTAAGCAAGTACAAGATGCCATACCTAAGGTGGTAAGTGCTCAAGATGATGATTTGGTTATAGTTGAAGACGTGGTTTCCGATGATGACACAGATAAGATTGAGGTTAAAGATAGAAGAGCCAAGGTAAAGAAGCTTCTAAGATGACCAATGCGGTTGGTTCTCAAGAGGCTACGACGAGTGCCACTCCGGTCTCTCCTCCCGCACCGGTTGTGCCTCCGTACAAGCCTAAACCACCTTATCCTTCTCGCTTGAAGGCGGATTCCATGGAAAAAGATTTCAAGAGGTTTGTTGAGATTCTTGACAAGGTGCAATTCACAATCCTTTTGGAGAAGCGATTACAAAGATGCCTCAATATGCGAAGTTCATGAAAGAGATCTTCACAAACAAACGCAAGCTTACGGATGTGACTTCGGCAAAGCTCAACGAACAATGCTCCGCCATTCTCTCTAAGAGGCCACCGGAAAAACTTAAGGATCCAGGTAGCTTTACTATTCCTTGCACTATTGGTGAACATGCAATAAGTAGAGGCTTAGCCGATTGGGGTGCTAGTATCAATGTTATGCCATATTGCATGTTTAAGAAGTTAGGCCTAGGGAAACTAAAACCAACTCAAATGAATGTTCAATTAGCGGATAAATCTGTGACATCCCCTCGTGGTATTGTCGAAGATGTGTTGGTTAAGGTTGGTGCTTTTGAATTCCTTGTGGATTTTGTTATTCTAGATGCTATGGGTGGTACCGATGTGCCTTTGATTTTAGGACGACCTTTCTTAGCAACCTCTCATGCTTTGATTGATGTCTACGGTGGTAAACTTACACTTAGGGTTGATAATGAATGCATGATCTTTGACCGTTCAAATGGCATGGAGTTTACTTTGTCTTATGCTAGTCATCATGATCCTAAGAATCCGCATGAGCTTACTTCGGATACTAATAGCACTAACCTTGTCCGTCATAGTCTTGCGGAGTTGTTTGCTCTTAGTGATGTGCAGGAGAAAAAGGATGAAGTAAAGAAGACTCCACCTAAGGCTAAGAAGAAAGGTGTGGAGAAGCCACCCGAGAAGGGCAAGGAAGCCGCACCGATGGGTGAGACTAGCAAGACTAAGAAGCCACCCGATGAGAGAATTCACTCCAAGTGGTTTGGCCCCTTCTCCATTGCTCACATTTCATCATCCGGGAAATCGAGCTCACACCTCCCGAAGTCGTAAGGTTCAATTCAAGTTCCGTGTGCCATGCGAAGGTAATGACTTCGATTTCAAAGAGGTAATGAGTTGGGATGGTTTTACTTAGTTGTTCCTTGCTTCGTCGAGCTTAAGACGTTAAACAAGCGCTTCTCGGAGGCAACCCGAGTGTTTTTCATGTCTTTTCTTCTTGATTTGATTGCATGATTGTGTGTTTTTGTGGTGTTCAAGGTCCTTGAGTTGTTGTGGTGTCCTTTGTGGTCTCGTCGGCGTTGAAATTCTGAAGTTCGGGTCCGTTTTGAGTTGATTTGGCGTGTTTTGGTCGTTTTTTCGTCGAAGTGAAAAATTTGATTTTGTGCTGAGGGGGTGCACGCCGTGCACTAGTGCACGCCGTGCACCGTGCACGTTTGGTGCACGGGCTGTCCAGAGCTTCAACAAAAATTTTCAGCTCCGGGGTGCACGCCGTGCACCCTGCACGCCGTGCACCCTTGCACGCCGTGCACCCTGATTTTCACCCTTATTTTTTCGGTTTGGTTAGTGGTTGGCTCGGTTGATACTTGATTTTCTGGTTTGAGTCATTGGCTCGGTTTGGTTTTGGTTCACCCAACCCCCCCCCCCCCTTATCCTTTCCTCGACCCCCGACCCCCACCCTCTCACTCTCTCCTTCTCCATCCCAGCCAGCCGACCCACCCCGCCGCCGCCGCCCACACCCGCCCAGCAGCCGCCCGCCCCTCCAATCGACCGCCCGACCACGCCTGCCCGCCGCCGACTCCACTCAACCGGCCCTGCCCCGCCGCCGACCACGACCAGCACCTGCCTGCCCCAGCTCCGACCGCCCGATCACCACACCGCCGCCGCCATCTGCCCAGCCCCTTTCCGACCCCGACCAGCGCGCTCCAGCTCACCCGCCCGCCGCCGCTCCTGCCCAGCCGCCAGTCGCCCGCCCGCCATCCCATCTGTCCGCCCAACAGCCGCGCCACTCTCCTTACCCAGCCGCCGCCACCCCTTCCCAGCCGCCGCCGCCGACTGCCCAGCCTCTTCAGTTGATTTCGAACCAGGTTTTTCATTGTTAGCAGCTTGTCGAGTTTAGCTTCGTGGCTTGGCTTGAATGCTTGCTTGATTCCTTGTTTAATTGGGTGAGGTTTGTTTGCTGAATGAGCAGATTTGGTAGGGGGTTTTGTTGATTTGCTTGTGCATTATTGGTTGGTTTGCTTGCTAATGAGGGTGCTCCCATTTTGTTGCTTGGACATTAGTGGTGTGAGTGTTGCTTGATGGACTTAATGGTGGCAGTTGGTGATATGTTGGTAGGCTTGGCATGTGACTTGATGAGCTTTTGGTGTTGTTGTTTTGTTTAGTGGAAGTGTGTGTTCATGTGCAGGTGTTTGAGTGTTGGCGTGTTTGAGCTATGGAGTTCTGTGGGGTTGATCATATTGGCTTTTGTCTATGCCTTTTGTCTTGCTCTGTTTCAGTATGGTCTATGGTTTGATTTGCAAGTTCTGAATTCAGGGACTGAATTCCATTCTTTGTGTGAGGAGGGCTGTGGTTAATCACCACTCGTTAATTTATTTTTGTACATTCCTCCTTGCATTGTGTGGACTTAGGCTTATATGTTCTTGATTCGTGTTTCTGATCCATGATGCATGCCTTTTGCTTAGCTGTGGATTTCAATGATTTGATTTTTGCTAGCATAGGTTGTTGCACTTGAACGTGATGATCTTGAATCGTGCTCGATATTGTGCTCAATGTTTTGATCATGTGTTATGATTCGACGCCTCGATAGAATTTGTGTCAGGAGTGTGCCCTTCTTGTTGAATCTTTGTTTGCACTTCTTTTGCAGGATGCCTCCCAAGGGTAAATCAGCTTCTTCATCCTCCGCCCCTAAGCGATCCAAGGCACCAGCTTCCAAGAAGCGGAAGGGACAGACTGGGGAGTCTTCTGCTCCTCCACCACGGTCACCTTCGCCGCCTCCAGCTCCTCGTGGCGTCGACCCTCCTGATTCAGTGGTTCAGAGGATCTTCGACTTCGACCCCAGGGATCGGGCTTACAGTCGTTATCAGGTTATGGCGAGATGGCCCGTGGCGAGGCAGGGTAGATTTGATTTTGAGGGGTTGCAGAGTCGTGATGGATGGTTGGATGCTTTGAAGACTTTTGCTGATGGAGCCGGTGTTTGGCCGCTCTTGGAGGTCGACGAGAGGGCGTATGAGTGGCCTACGAAGGAATTCTTGAGCACTCTCACCGTGGAGTGTCACGAGACCACTAGTGAGGTTTGTGTGCGCTTTAGGCTCGGCGGGATGGCGCGTGTGTGCTCCATTGACGAGTTTGGGTACCGTCTTGGTTCTATGAGTGGGCGGAGGTTCAAAGTGGCGAGCTCTCTGGGTTGGCTCTCATATCTTCTCTTACGGGGGACGCCAGGTGTGCATTCTTCAAGGAAATTGCACCGAGGGCTAAGGGTTATTCAGCTCGCTCAGCCAAGGTCACAGAAGTGAATCGGCCTATGCTGAAGCTCCTTCATCACTTCTTCCGGCACTCCATCACCCACAGGAAGTCATCCTCCTCTCCAGGTGTAGTCTCAGTCAGAGATTTGTTTCTCTTTTATTGTTTGGAGAGGGCATCAAGCTGCATCTAGGTGATTTAGTGCTAGGAGCCCTCCTTCAGATCCAAGCTAATGACACTGCTGGTGTTCTGCTGGGAGGAGGATTTGTGACCAGGTTGGTGCGGGGGTATGAGTGCCTTGATGCTTTTGGTCCTGCTCCAGCATTTGTCGAGCCTCGACCAGTTCTCTTGCGGATTGTCCTACCTACAGCTCAGATCACAGACCTTCTGGTTCCGACTTGTCGGATCTCAGATGATGACAGTGATGAGGAGGATGAGGAGATCGACCCTACTACACTTCATGAGCTTATCTCGGGGATGGGTCGCCTCACCACCGTAGTGGAGGATATGCGTGCGGGACAGAGGAGAGACAGTGCAGCGATACAGGATCTTAACAGGAGAGTTCAGGACCTCGAGGCGTACAACGCTAGGGACTTTGAGAGTCAGCAGTTCTATGGACAGCAGCTTGCTCAGGTGCATGAGGTTCAGCAGTTTCAGGGTATCCAGCTTACTCAGATTCAGCATTCTCAGTACTGGCAGCAGCATCAGTCCTACTACTACCAGGAGAGCTTCCACTCTGAGTCCGGCCCCTCCAGCACTTGGACAGTCTTTCCACCGCCTCCCCCGTTCGATGGCTACCATCCTTGGTCACAGTGGCCTGGGCACCCACGACCACCACCTCACTGAGAGCTGCAGGATCACTCACCACTTCTCAGGATTTTGGATTTTTCCTTTCTTTTATTTCTGTTTATGACTGCATGTTTTGTTGTGTTTTGACTTCTTATTGTCTCTTTTCATTTCTGGCATTGAACTTGTCGTGTTGTTGGATCACGCATCTCATCCGTACTCTCATCTTGTCAACTATGGGTTGTGTTTGAGCGGTGTGCCCTCCCTTGTTTTATACAGGTACCCCTGATTCAGGTCCTCGTCCTGAGCAGGTTACTTGACCCGGGATCCCATCTCCGGCTTCTCTTCTTCACCGCGCGGTATATTCGTTCCACCTTATCCTCTCTCTCTCTTGACCATTGAGGACAATGCTCATGTTAGTCGTAGGGGATTTGAGTTTTGGTGTGATTATTTGTCGGTAGAAGTCTAAAGCTATGATCTGATGTGTTGCATGATCTTGATTGAATGTCGAATTCCTCTATTGTAGAATCGTTCGGTTCTTGACGTTTAGTGTTTAATTGACTTCAAGCCTTCACAATGATGTTTAGATTGTTCCACTTAGAACCTATAACCAGCATGTTAGCACTAATATCAAATGAGTCTGGGCCAGAACTGAGATCTTATCACTCTTGTATGTTGGTTGATTGGTTGGATACGTGTTTTTATACCACTCGATAACACCAGTCTAGGATGATGAAGGCAATCAGAATTTCTTCCCCTCTTCCATGTTTTTCATTCTCTTTTTGATCTTTCGTGATTGTGGCTTGAGACTAGACGGAATCCAATTCGAAATCTTGTACGGAAGTTGTTAAGGGGCTAAGGATCAAGTGGCTAAGTTGTGGAAAAAAAAAAAAATGCTCAAAAGAAAAGCTAGGCAAGCTCGGCACCTAAGTGAAGTGTCGGGTTGAGCACTAAGCAAAAGGGCAAAGGCTGTGAGCTAGGCAGGTTCAACACCTAAGTGAAGTGTTGAATCGAGCACTAGTATGCAGTAAGAAAAAAAAGAGAAAAGAAAAGAAAGAAAAAGAGTTCTCAACTGTAGCCCTTGATCCTAGCCAGAGTTGTAAAGTGCGGATCTAGAAGCGGATGAAGTCGAGTCGATAGCCACATTCACGACTCACGATCCATGTTCCGATTTCAAGTCCTTTTGATTAGAGTTGGTGTTGTCGTGGTCGGTTTTGCTGTGTCCCAATCAACCACTACTTGAAGTGTGCAGAAATTGGTGAGGTTTAGACTTGTGTGGTTGATGTTCTTGCATGTGTAGGTTTAGTTTGTTCGTGGAACAGTTTAAGCTAAATTGTGATTGCTTGAATCTCAATGGACCGAACTTGTCATTTGTGAACTTGAATGTTTTCTGATTCATTTGCTTGAGGACAAGCAAAGCTTAGTCGTAGGGGAATTTGATGTGACTTTAATTAATGCATTTTAAGCTTATGAATGACCTATGATATGCTCGTGTTTATTCGTGAAATGACATGACTTTTATGCGTTTATTTGAGATTTTGTGCTAAGTGTCATTCTGTTGTCTGGTTGCCACTTTGGAGCCAAAATTCGTGGGCTATTGGAGCTGCTTTGTGCATTTTCAGGTTCTGGCTTCAAAGTATGGATAACAAGGAGCGCATAGGAGCAAACGGGAGGTCATTTGGAGGCCGGACGAGGGAGATGTGAGCCTTGCAAGATCGGGTCTTCTGCAGAGTGCAGGGGGTGCACGCCGTGCAGATGTGCACGCCGTGCAGGGGTGCACGCCGTGCACTATGCACGCCGTGCAGGGGCACGCCGTGCACTGTCCCTGCACTATAAATACTCTTGATTTTGGCCATTTTGGGCAATTCTATCATATCTCTTGAACCCCAAATACATTTCCACGAACCCTCAAACCCTAGAGCACGTTTTTGGAGCAATTTGAAGCTATTGGAGCTAGGATTGAAGCCAACAAACCTTGGGAGAAGTGCCTACAAGTGGAGAAGTGAAGATCATCTCAAGGATTCATCCATGGTGTTCTTGGTGACCATTCTTCCTTCTTCTCTCTTTACTCCCTTGGCCATGTGTGGCTGATTTTCTAGGGTTCATCTTGGATGGGTAGATTAGTTGTGCTATGATAGAGAGATGATTGTATAGAACTTGCCATGATTGATCTTGGTTGTATGAGGATGATTCCTAGACTTGTTCTTAATGCCATTTTATGCCATGTTTGCTTGATTTGGTCCATTCATTGTAATTTGATGCATGAGAGTGCTTGGATTGCATAGATTGTAGGTCTAGGGATTGAAGTGAGTGTGTTCTAAGAGATTAGATCATCTTATTTCAACCATTTTCACTTGATTTCTCTCTTGGGCATTTTATCGAACACTTGGTGTGCATGTGGAATTTCATTCAATTGAGTTTGAAAGGGCTTTTTGGGTGAATCTCTTAGTGTTAGGGCATTGATATGAGAGTGTTGTGCCTAGCCTTGTGGTCATAGAGTCTTAAGAGAGGGTCTTGTGTCTTGGCATTTCATCAAACACTTAGAATGCATCCTATTTTCACTTAGTTTGAGAGCGAGAGCCTAAATTGAGTGGTATTGGGATAGGGATTAGGTGCTACGAGAGTGCATCGAGTCTAAAAAAGTGAAATGCATGGTCATCCGAATGCAAACTCGATCTTAATTGGCTTGTTTGTTCAATTAGTCATCTTGAGCATGATGAAACTACCCACCAAGAGAACCTCTTTGTCTTTGATTTGCACCGCTTTATTTGTCTTTCTTCCTTTTAGTCTCCTTTAAGTTTTTAATATCTTTTTCAAATCAAAACTCCTTTCAAATGAATAGACCGTCTACGAGGAATGTGAGTAGAGGCCATTGAGAGAACCCCGAGGAATACGACCTTGGTAAACCCGGTTTTATCAAACACCACGCAGCCGGTTAGCAAGGACCTTCGCCACAAGTCTGTATAACACGTTGCATAATGATATAGGCCTTAACTCCTTCATGTTTTGGGGATTGTTGACTTTCGGGAGCAGCACAATTGTTGTTTCCTGTAACCCATGCGGCAGTTCTTGTTGTTCTAGCCACCTGCGACACTCATCACAAATCTCCACCCCGATATCCGGCCACATCTTCTGATAAAAGCTATGGTTAAATCCGTCCGGTCCGGGTGCCTTATCTGGATGCATGTCGAACATAGCTTTATGAATTTCATCATCTGTGAACGTCTTCCGCAGTCTTTCATTATCCTCCCTCGACACCTTCGGCATGACTTTGTTAATTAATGGTTCGACACAAACCTCTTGGGAATGAAAGAGTGTCCAAAAATATGAAACTGCAACAGCAGCCAATTCCTCCTTTGTTTCCGTCCAATCCCCTCCTTCCTTTTGCAGACGCGCGATCTACTTTCTCCGTTTCCGTCCCGAGGCTACCGAATGAAAATATCTCGTATTCCGCTCCCCATATTTCGCCCAATAATGTTTGGCCCGTTGTTGCCAATATGTTTCTTCCCTCTGCATAATCTTCAGCATGTCCTGTCTGTGATTTTCATATTGAGCATTATCATCCAATGTGCCGCCTAGCCTCGCCTCCTCCATGAGCTTTTTTGTTTCCTCAATATCCTTTTTGAATGAGATTGTAAGTTTCTTGCTCCAGTCAGTTAATTTAGTTGCACACTCCGCGAGTTTAACACTCACGTCACGGCTCAAGCACTCCCTCCAGCTTCTTCTGATTACCTCGGCCACCTCTTTCTCACTCCACCAATGATTCTCGAAACGAAAACGCTTCCTCCCTCCACGCCCATCTGGTTCCTCGGTTACAAGTAAGATCGGAGAGTGGTCCGATATTGGGGACACCAGATTCTTCAGTTCCGTTGCTGGGTACTTCACAAACCACTCCTCTGTCACTAAACTTCTGTCTAACCTTTCTTCCACCTCCAGAGGAGTTCCCTTAGACTTGCTCCAAGTAAAAGGATAGCCACTCATAGGTACATCGATGAGTTGGCAGTCTGAGACTGCTTCTCCGAAACCACTTAGAAGCCATTGTGGGTGTTCATGTCGGCCTCTTTTATCCTCATTCGTCAAAAGGCCGTTGAAATCTCCAATTACACACCACGCGTCATACGTGTCGCCACGCAACCTTCTTAACATGTCCCACGACTCTCTCCTCTGACTTCTTTCTGGAAACCCATAGAACCCAGTTAGTCTGCTCACCACTCCTCGGTCATCTGTTAACTCCACATCAATAAAATTTCGACTGAACGCAATTACCCGAGTAGAGCTATTTTCTCTCCACAGCATGGCTAAGCCCCCGCTATGCCCCTCATTCTCAACGACCAGACAACCATCGAACTTTAATTTACTACGAATCCCATCAATTCTTTGTTTGCCAACCAACGTCTCCGATAAGAACACCACATCCGGCCTGTGAGCAAAAACAAGCTCACTTACTGCCTGAACCGCACGAGGTTGGCCCAATCCTCGGCAGTTCGAGCTTAGGATGATCATTGCGCTTGGCAGGTCCTGGACGCACCCGAGCCTGCCTGATTCAAGTTTTTTGAGACACCCTTCTTTGGTGACTTGGTTGGTTTCATACTGGAGTTTCCGTCAACGTCCATCTGTTGTTCACCTTCCTCCCCTCGGCGCCTTTTCCTTTCCTCTTGGATAAGCAAAGGGTTGATCTCACTTGCCACAGCCGCACTTCCATGCTTCACAGGGATACCTTCAGTGTGCAGGCTTGCGCCCATGTTCACAGCAAGGCTGGCCACGCCTACAGGGATGTGACTATGGGACTTACGAGATGTCCCCCATCTCCACCTCTACCCGCTTGGGACTTAGAATAGTTTGTTATTCTTCCTTTGTTGGTCTCTCTCCGAACCAGCCACTTATCTCCCGGCCACGACCTCGCTTGTCTTGGCAATGCTCGCAAATCCTCTCCCATAGGCGAACGATCTTGTCAGTAGGAACTTGGAACAAGACCTCGCAATACCGATCGATATGTCCGATTCGTCCGCATATATAGCAAAAGTTTGGTAATCGCTCGTATCGAAACTTGCACATCACGCTTTCGCCACCCTCCATTTGAATTTTCTTTTCCCTTTTGATCGGCTTTCTGACATCCAGCTTAACACGAACCCTCATGAACTCACGATCACCCGGCATGAGGTTTTTCTCATCATAATCCACGTAGGTTCCTACAAAATTACCGAGCACCTTACCCACCGTGACCGAGAAGAAACCTGGGGGTAAGTCATGTATACGAACCCAAAAATCTGCCTCGAACAGCTCCACAGATTTAGGGTTGTCTTTTGCCTTAAGCTCCTTCATTAGTATAAGGTTGGAGTCGAAACTCCATGGGCCCATCTCCATCATCCTCTGCAAATGATCTCATGATAAAAGCGAAAGAGAAGGTAATTTTCGCCCAGGTCCTCAATGGTGACGCCCTCCCCGGTTGCCACAGTTCCGCCATATGACTTTCTGATGTGACTTTAATTAATGCATTTTAAGCTTATGAATGACCTATGATATGCCCGTGTTTATTCGTGAAATGACATGACTTTTATGCGTTTATTTGAGATTTTGTGCTAAGTGTCATTTTGTTGTCCGGTTGCCACTTTGGAGCCAAAATTCGTGGGCTATTGGAGTGCTTTGTGCATTTTCAGGTTCTGGCTTCAAAGTACGGATAACAAGGAGCGCATAGGAGCAAACGGGAGGTCATTTGGAGGCCGGACGAGGGAGATGTGAGCCTTGCAAGATCGGATCTTCTGCAGAGTGCAGGGGGTGCACGCCGTGCAGATGTGCACGCCGTGCAGGGGTGCACGCCGTGCACTATGCACGCCGTGCACTGTCCCCTGCACTATAAATACTCTTGATTTTGGCCATTTTGGGAAATTCTTTCATATCTCTTGAACCCCAAACACATTTCCACGAACCCTCAAACCCTAGAGCACGTTTTTGGAGCAATTTGAAGCTATTGGAGCTAGGATTGAAGCCAACAAACCTTGGGAGAAGTGCCTACAAGTGGAGAAGTGAAGATCATCTCAAGGATTCATCCATGGTGTTCTTGGTGACCATTCTTCCTTCTTCTCTCTTTACTCCCTTGGCCATGTGTGGCTGATTTTCTAGGGTTCATCTTGGATGGGTAGAATAGTTGTGCTATGATAGAGGGATGATTGTATAGAACTTGCCATGATTGATCTTGGTTGTATGAGGATGATTCCTAGACTTGTTCTTAATGCCATTTTATGCCATGTTTGCTTAATTTGGTCCATTCATTGTAATTTGATGCATGAGAGTGCTTGGATTGCATAGATTGTAGGTCTAGGGATTGAAGTGAGTGTGTTCTAAGAGATTAGATCATCTTATTTCAACCATTTTCACTTGATTTCTCTCTTGGGCATTTTATCGAACACTTGGTGTGCATGTGGAATTTCATTCAATTGAGTTTGAAAGGGCTTTTTGGGTGAATCTCTTAGTGTTAGGGCATTGATATGAGAGTGTTGTGCCTAGCCTTGTGGTCATAGAGTCTTAAGAGAGGGTCTTGTGTCTTGGCATTTCATCAAACACTTAGAATGCATCCTATTTTCACTTAGTTTGAGAGCGAGAGCCTAAATTGAGTGGTATTGGGATAGGGATTAGGTGCTACGAGAGTGCATCGAGTCTAAAAAAGTGAAATGCATGGTCATCCGAATGCAAACTCGATCTTAATTGGCTTGTTTGTTCAATTAGTCATCTTGAGCATGATGAAACTACCCACCAAGAGAACCTCTTTGTCTTTGATTTGCACCACTTTTTTTGTCTTTCTTCCTTTTAGTTTCCTTTAACGTTTTTAGTGTCTATTTCAAATCAAAACTCCTTTCAAATGAATAGACCGTCTACGAGGAATGTGAGTAGAGGCCATTGAGAGAACCCCGAGGAATACGACCTTGGTAAACCCGGTTTTATCACTTTCCAATGCCGGAAAATTGAAACTCCTGTTAGTCATGAGGTAACCTACTACGCACAATGAAAACTCATCCTCGTCCGCTCCTATCGCGTCTCATGAAAAAATCAGCTCTTCATCGTCTTCTTCAACAATCGTAAGTTGTGCCACGCCTCTCTCCATAGTTACCGCTAGTTGATTGAAGGAGCAGCCTCGCGACACTACGAAACACCAAAAGCTTTTCTGCACAACTACCGAGTAAAAACCCTAATATTGACGGCGCCCTTATGCAAGGGAGGAAACTCTCATTACGAGAGAGAAAAAAGATTCAACTTCAACTATTGCATACATCATTTATTGGATCCTCCTGTTTAATTTGATCAAAAGTTTATCTCCATAAACCTTATTGATCTTCTTGCGTCGGAAGGCCTGGATTGTCTTGTGTTGGAATTTCAGGAGACGTGTTTCGCCATTGTCGTTGAATTCAGCTACAGGGTATGAACGCCAGATGCTTCGCCATTGTCGGGAAAGGGTGGCCGTCTGATCTAATGTTCTTGAGTGTTGTATACTGAGGAGGATGTTGTGTAGGATATCAACAGGTAGTTCCGAGATACGATCTCTTCCCTCTCCCTCCATTCGATTCGTTGGTGGTAATTATTCGGATTCGGGAGGCCTTTAAATAAGGAATTAGGGTTTTGGTTAATTAGGCAAACAGTGGGCCTTCCATCGTACGTGGGCTTCTGCTTTTCTAACGGGCCAGCTAACGAGCTTGTCAATTCGAACAAATGGTTGACACGACATTAGAAACCTGATTCTTCTTCACTTTCTTCGAGCACACGAGTTCTAGGGTTTTTAGGTGCGGAGAGAGCTTCTAATGTCAGAAACCTGAAGAACCCACTATATGAACGAAACGGAAAAGGTGGAACGCTCACAAATGAGAATGAAACACAATAGGGTATACTAATAGGGGCACAAGTTCAACACTTGAACACAATTTAATAACGACATACACATGGCAGAAGTAATGGTACCTTACGAACTGTTGTCACAGATAAGCCTCTGCTTACCAATGTATCTGCAATCCAACCTCCAAAATTTGCAGAGAATGCCATAAAAGCCAAGGCAAAATAGAGAGAATTTCTGAGTCAATACGGTTCATTTTCAGAACCAGCACAGCAGGAAAACTTCAGTACATCGAAATAGCTAATGATCTAGCTATCTGTTCCTTGCCAGAAGATGTAAGGAGTGGGGCACAATTTTGATATCCGCCTTTTTTAGGACAAGTTGTTCCTTGCCAATGAAGCACAATTCAACTATCCTCTTTTGAGGACAAGCCATTCCTTGCCAATGAGACACAATGTCAATTTGCACTAACAAAAATTATTTGAATTTTTTTATGTATTGAGTAATGTTTTCTTCTGTCGAGTGGTTTCAAACAATCTGATTTTCATTTTTTTCAAGATTTTCTCATTAACTTCCAAGGAATCAACAATCTTCAAGAAGATATTTTTTTTACCATTATACTACAAAGACCTTGATGTTGAAACATTACGATGGTGGTCAAGAAATTTTTAACATCAATACGATGTTGGTCAAGAAAGTTGAGCAGTTTATCTTAGTATAATTAAAGGTGGTGAAAAGAAATAAAAAATTAAAGAAAGTGGTGAAAATGAATCGAAAAAGAGAAGCCAACATTATAAGGGATCAATCTCAGGTCAATTGTGTGACAAACAGATAATACTTACCACTATAATACAATGACCTTGATGTTAAAATAATATAATTCTGGTTAATAAAGTTTTAACATCAATGCAATTTTGGTAAAGAAAGTTTTAAAATCAATACGATGTAGTAAAACATGAGCATTTTTATCTTTGATATAATCGTAGGTGGTGAAAAGAGAATCCAAAAATTGAATATACCATTGTCGGGGATCAAACCCGAGTCACCCGCATGACAGACGAGAATACTTACAACTATACTACAACGACATTGATGTTGAAACAATACGATGCTGGTCAAGAAAGTTTTAACATCAATACAATGTTGGTCAAGAAAATTGAACAATTTTATCTTTATATAATCGTAGATGGTGAAAAAGAATCCAAAAATTAACGATGATGTTGTCGGGGATCAAACCTTGGTCACCCGCGTGACATGTGGGTATACTTACTACTATACTACAACGACATTGATGTTGAAACAATACGATGCTGGTCAAGAAAGTTTTAACATCAATACAATGTTGGTCAAGAAAATTGAACAATTTTATCTTTATATAGTCGTAGATGGTGAAAAAGAATCCAAAAATTAACGATGATGTTGTCGGGGATCAAACCTTGGTCACCCGCGTGACATGTGGGTATACTTACTACAACGACATTTATGTTAAAATAATACGATGTTGGTGAAGAAAGTTGAGCAGCATTATCTTGATATAATCGAAGGTGGTGGAAAAATAATCCAAAAATTAATGACGCCGTTGCCAAGGATCGAACCCGGGTCACTCGCATGACAGGCGAAAATACTTACCACCATATTACAACAACATTGATGTTAAAATAATACGATACTGGTCAAAAACATTTTAATAGCAATACGATGCCGGTCAAGAACATTTTAATATCAATACGATGTTGGTTAAGAAAGTTGAGCAAATTGTGATACTCCTCCTTATGAGAGGGTTCCCTTAACCTAAGGGCGGCAGCTAGGGTTTCGATTTTTCTGAAGCTTTCTATATCGACGACGGCGAAACAACGACCAGCAGCTTTTCAACACAATGGAGAAGGACTTGGAAGCTCTGAGACTGGAGGACGATGAGGAGATCGAGATCGAGATCCCGGAACTGGAAGAAAGCGAGTCGGATGAGGTTTATACACTGTGTGTGACAGGAACGCTGCTGACGGACCGGTCTTTCAATTTTGAGATGATGAAACATAGGTTGGCTGAAATATGGAGACCAGTGAAGGGGATGTCTGTCCGAGAGGCAACAAACTGATTTTGTTTCAGTTTTATCATGTCTTGGATCTGAGATGGGTGATTGATAATGGTCCTTGGACACACAATGGGTACCTCCTTGTGCTTCATGAGATGTGGGATGGAGATAAGCCATTGGAGGTTTCGCTGACTACGGCTGATTTTTGGATCCAGTTATATGGCTTACCACGCAGCTATTATATCGAACCTATTGGAAAAGCTATGGGAAATTTTATTGGATCATACATAAGCTGGGATGAGAAACTGCATGGTGGAGTGGGAGAGGAGTTCATGCGAGTCAGAGTTAAGATGGACGTTAGGAAGTCACTGAAGAGAGAAAAGAAGGTAAAAAAATCGGGAGGAGCTGCGGCAGTATGTAGGTTTCGTTACGAGAAACTCCCTACTTTCTGTTTTATCTGTGGTCTGATTGGACACGTGGAGCGAAATTGTCAGATACGATTTCAACATTATGAACAAGACATCACCCGGCTGTGGGGCCCGGAACTTTAGAGCACCACCACAGGTTAATAAACCAAGAGGTGGGGAGCGATGGTTGGTTGAGGAGACAGGTACTGATACACAGCAAAAGATGGGGGCAGCGACTCGGGGTGTGAACGAAAAGGAAAGGAAGTTATACGAGTCAAGCATATGGAAACATTACCTCCAAATATTCAGAAATTAAGTGCCAACTGGGGAGCGAGTATGGCTGATACAGAGGCAAGTATTATTAATCCGGAGCTGCTACGAAGTGATGAGGGTACGGAGATTGAAATCGTAGTTGAGAAGAAAAGGAGACGTGGGGAACAGGAGGCAGCGACTGAAAACATGGCAATGGACGCAGAAGTTATGTATGCTAGCCCGACGAAAAAAGTTACACAAGGGATCCAGGACCAAAAAAACCTGGCACCGGCAGGCCTGTTCAACAGGACCTGCCCTCAATCATGATCATATTAAGTTGGAACTGCCGGGGTTTAGGCCAACTTCGTGCGGTTCAAGCTCTTTGTGAGCTAAATCGAGTTCACAGGCCAGGAGTGATTATCTTACTAGAGACTTTTGTTAATAAGCAGAGGATGGAGGCTATTAGGGTTCAACTCAATTTTGGAGGATGCTTCGCGGTAGACGCAATTGGTCATAGCGGTGGAATATGTGTATTGTGGAAAGAGAAAGAGGTGGTTTCGGTGGTGGGATATACACAGAATTACATTAATGTGATGATTACGGAGAAGGAGGGAGAAAGCTTCATGTTGACAGGGTATTACGGATATCCCAAAAGGCCGAGACGGAAGGATGCTTGGGACATGCTGCGGTCAATTGCTAGAGGGGTGTCGGATCGGTGGTGCTGTATGGGAGATTTTAATGACCTACTATCGGAACGAGAAAAGAGAGGGTGACGAGAACACCTGAGTGCGTTAATTGAAGGCTTTAGACAGGCTGTTGAGGATTGTGGTTTAAAAGATATTGACCTGGACGGTTATCCTTTTACGTGGTCGCGATCAAAAGGCAAGGAGAACAGTATTGAAGAACGTCTTGACCGGGCAATGGTAAATGATCGGTGGCTGGCAATGTTTCCAAGAGCTTCGTTAAGAAACTAAGTAGCTCCTATTTCTGACCATACGCCGATCGTGCTTAACACAAATCCGGAAATTTTTGTACAAGGGCGACGACGGTTTCGGTTTGAGAATAGGTGGTTAGAGGAGGAAGGAGTTCAGCAGGTTGTGGAAGGGAGTTGGGAGGGGTCGGATGAGAGAAGTTTAGAAGGGAAGCTGCACAGTTGCGCTACGAAGCTGGGCAAATGGGGGAACGATATTGATTGCCGCTTCAGGGAGCAGAAAAAAATGGCAAGAGTACGGCTAGAAGAGTTAAGAGATGCCGATAACGATGCTGATATTGAGGAGCTGAAGAAATGCAAAGAAGAGATGCTGGCGGTTTTACATCAGGAGGAGGTTCACTGGCGCCAACGAGCAAAGCAACATTGGCTGCGTGGAGGAGACAGGAACACAAAGTATTTTCATGCCGTGGCAAATGGCAGACGGAAGAGGAAAATCAAGAAGCATCTGCGAGCGGAGGATGGGTCGCGGAAAACAGAAATTGATGACATGGCTGACGTGGTCAGACTTTACTTCTCAAGTCTGTTTAGCCGAGGTCATAGCAATTGGGAGGAGATAGTGGGGCTGATCGAGCAGAGAGTTATGGAGGAAGATAATGTCAGGCTTTTAGCACCTTTCACTGACAAAGAAATAAAAGATGCGGTTTTCTCCATGAACCCGGATAAAGCTCCGGGACCCGACGGTTTTAACCCAGGGTTCTATCAGAAATTCTGGCACGTGGTGGGGAAGGAAGTAACAGAAAATTGCCGGAGGTGGATTCAGATGGGAGAGATGCCGAAATTTATGCAGGAGACAACTATTATTCTCCTTCCGAAATGTGATATGCCGGAGACGATGAAGGACTGGAGACCTATATCACTTTGCAACGTTCTTTACAGAGTTGTAGCAAAGGCTCTGGCGAATAGACTGAGAAGAATCGTGTTGGGGTTAATCTCAGAGGAGCAATCGGCTTTTGTACATGGGAGATCTATTATTGATAACGTGATGGTGGCTTTTGAAACTCTTCATAGCATGAAGTTGAAGAGGAGGCACAAGAATGGAGAGATGGCCATTAAAATTGATATATCGAAAGCCTATGACAGAGTGGAGTGGAGGTATTTGGAGGAAGTGCTAAGGAAGTTGGGGTTTGCTGAGAGATGGGTGCAGCTTATGGTTATGTGTGTCACCTTTGGAGTATAATGTGGCAGTAAACACGGAGCTAGTCGGGCCGATTAAACCAGAGAGAGGGTTGAGGCAGGGTTGCCCTCTCTCTCCATTCTTGTTTATCATGTGCACTGAAGGTTTGACGGCATTATTAAAAAGGGAGAATCGGGAGGGACGACTGACTGGGGTGAGAGCGTGTAAGGGCGCACCACCGATCTCGCACCTTTTATTTGCCGATGACAGCTTTCTATTTTGTAGGGCAAACTTGGAGGAGGCACGACGGATCAGACATGTGCTCAGACGCTATGAACTCGCCTCCGGACAAGCTGTCAATTACTCAAAGTCCAGAGTCTTTTTTAGCCCGAACACTCATGAAATGCTAAGAGTGGGTATTCGGCACACGTTGGGTATCAGCCAACCACTGGACACCGGAAATTATTTGGGACTACCAGCAATGATAGGACGGGATAAGCGAGGTGTTTTTTTCGGAACCTGAAAGATAAAGTGTGGTCAAGGCTACAAAGATGGAAAGGCAGACCGATGTCGAAAGGAGGCAAGGAGATTCTTATAAAAGCTATGGCGCAAGCACTCCCAACATACTGCATGAATGTGTTACTGCTGCCTAGTACCACTATTGAAGAGCTTGAACGGATGATGAATAGTTTCTGGTGGGGTACGAAGCGCTATGCGGGAGGAGGAGGTATAGCTTGGATGAGATGGGAGAGGTTGTGTGTCAGAAAGGAGAATGGCGGTATGGGATTCAGAGATTTATTCGGCTTCAACTTGGCGATGCTAGGTAAGCAAGGTTGGAAGCTCCTCACAAATAATACTTCGTTGGTTAGTAGAATTTACAAAGCTAAATACTATCCGAAAGGGAACTATATGTCAGCTGAGTTAGGTAATAACCCAAGCCAGGTTTGGCGAAGTATGTGGGAGGCGAGGATAGCTGTTGCTTATGGGTATCGATGGAAAGTTGGAGACGGTAGGGACATTGAAGCTTGGCAAGAGCCGTGGCTACGAAAGGAGGGCAGTATGAGGGTTCAATCAACTTCACCTATTGCTGGATGGGACCTAAGAGTAAGTGCTTTGATAAAACCAAATGGGAGGGAGTGGGATGAATTAAGGGTTCGTAGTTTGTTTGTCCCGGCGGAGGCGGATATAATTCTAGGGATGTTGCTGACAGGAACTGACCATGACAAGATAATATGGCAGTATAGTCGGGATGGAAGTTATACTGTTCGGTCTGCGTATAGGTTATTAAGAGAGGGGGTGGCGCCGACGACTGAACTGAATGAGGATGGGGACTGGACAAAGCTCTGGGCGGTTCGGGTGCCACCAAAAATTGTGCACTTGGCTTAGAGAGCGGCGAAAGGGGTGCTCCCAACAAAAGAACGGCTACAACGTAGAGGAGTGGAAATTGAGTGGAATTGCGGCTTATGCGATGGTAATCCGGAAACCCCTTGGCATATGTTCTTGGAATGCGAGTTCACTCGGGAGTGCTGGATTGAAGCGGGTTGTGATCGGGAAGTATACCATCGTAGGGAGGGTTGTGAGTCGTTCAAACAATGGTTGATGGAAATCATAAGCAAGAGTGATATAAAAACAATCCAGAAGGGGGTTGACAATGTTGTGGGCGGTGTGGCGTGAAAGAAATGTGAGAGTTTGGGACCAAAAATCAAATACCGCTTCCAGAATTTGGATGATGGCTGATGAGATGATGTCGGAATGGGAGTTAGCTCAAAGTCGTACCCAGCTGAGTCCGGGGAGAGCGACGGAACAAGGCTGTGACAAGTGGTATCCGACAGAGTTTGCACGAATAAAATGCAACGTCGACGCTGCTGTGTTCGACCAGGAGAGAAGTTTGGGGTTTGGAGCTTGTATCAGGGACGGAGAAGGC
The DNA here is from genome assembly GCA_034768395.1 of Linum lewisii. Classification (NCBI taxonomy): domain Eukaryota; kingdom Viridiplantae; phylum Streptophyta; class Magnoliopsida; order Malpighiales; family Linaceae; genus Linum; species Linum lewisii. Next base: position 6,453,806 of record CM068296.1, read on the forward strand.
AAGATGATTAGCTACAGGATGGCTACCAAACAAACGTTGGTTCCTGTAAAGGAAGCAGAAGCACTGACCCTGTTGGAAGCTTTGTCATGGCTGGGTGAGTTGGGCTTCGAAGAGGTTGAGATTGAGAGTGATGCAAAGGTGGTAGTCGATAGTCTGAATCGCTTTGACTATGACGGGACGGAGTTTGGTGACATCTTGAATCAGTGCATGAACATTCTGGACGAGCACCCGGGGTTCGAAGTGGTTTATGGACGGAGGAGAAGTAGAAATATGGTGGCCCATACGCTAACAAGGTAGGCATGCAATTACGACTCACCCACGTGTGGGAGTCCCCTCCGAGTTGGATTTGTAATGAGCTAAACAATGTATGTTTGATCTCCCATTAATAATATAAGTAGACTTTATTCGGAAAAAAAAAAAGAAAGTTGAGCAAATTTACATAGATATAATCGAAGGTGGTGGAAAAAGAATCCAAAAATTAAAGATGCAAAAAATTATACTCGATGTACATTAATTCACACACTTACTTGACAATGTACATTGAATATAATTCAAATTCATTGATTTTTTCAAGTGAAGCTAAATAGAAAAAATACTAAATTTTTGTTTGTCACAATTCTATAGAGTTAGGTGGAAGAGATATACAAGTTAGATATGTTGATTTATTTACGTTTTTGTTATTTTTATTTTTTTGGTTATTTTGTTTGTATAGAATGTCTTAATTATATGAAACTATGGGATAATATTTATGTAGTTTTGCTTAATCATCTTGAACAATCTCGAAATCCAGCTGCATTAAAACTTGCTCACCATCCACCAACAACACTAAAAACCTCATTGAAGGTGCATACAATAACTATCCAGGTCCAACTATGAAGAACCTACTCCATGACTCCCTCACACCATAGTCATTCATTATCCAAACATCAAGGTATCGCCAGACATGGTTATCAATGATGCACAGACAGTTCCTCAGCTTCCCAACTTGCAATGAATTATTGGACCTTACATTCTCCGACTATGGAATCTCCTTTATTTCATTGAGTTTCAAGCTAACCCTAATTATCAAAACATGACCAGATCTGATAAGGGATCTTCACACCTATAGATGTATTTGAACTAACCTTGAGCACATGAGATTTCACACAATCTTCACCATCAATAAGGGTTTGGGTAACATACACTACCCGATACTCGTCAGAGTTGGAGTCGTATCTGAATCCGTAGGTGCTTATGAGAAGTTTGGTCTTGTGGGGGATCGCAATCAAGGGTTCGTAGAGTTCATGAATAATAGATGACATAGATTGCATAGTTTGATACTTTCTGGTGGTTGAGTTCCTGATGAGTACCTCTGTGGTTCGGTAGTCGAAGCAGACCAGTCCGTTGCAGGAGCCGCGATGTGTGGTGGGTAGTTGACGTATTCAATGTAAATTTCGGTTGGGGTAGTTCTTGGCTAAGATTTCTTATTCCTCATCGAGGATGAGTAGGGCTGCATTTCTGGTGTTTGGTTTAGGTTTAGGTTGGTAAATTTCTTTGTTTTTGGTTTCGATTAATCTAAAAATGTGATGAAGATGTTTATATAAACAACACTAAGAAGAGAGAAACACAATAGAGAAAGAGATGAGAACTGCCCCTTCTTATTCATTACAATTGATACAATAATGTGTTATATTCATAGGCACATAATACATAACTTATATAAGATGATGTAATTACACATTAATATGAATAAGGTAATATAACTACACATGAATGGAGAGAAGAATGTGTCATGAAAGACATTGATTCTTATGATCAATGTTAAATAAGCATCTTATGTGAAGATAGCATACTATATTACTATGTGAACGTAGCATGCTATGCGAATATGGATATTCACTACAATACAGTATTATTCATAATAGTATATAACAACTTATATATACACACTTACTTGACAATGTACATTGAATATAATTCAAATTCATTAATTTTTTCAAGTGAAGCTAAATAGAAAAAATACTAAATTTTTGTTTATCACAATTCTAAAAGTTAGGTGGAAGAGATAGACAAGTTAGATATTTTGATTTATTTACGTTTTTTGTTATTTTGTTTGTATAACTATGTGAAACGTTTTGTTGTGGGATAATATTTATGTATTTTTGCTATAAGAATGTTCAAATCATTATTGTCAATGACAAATATTAAAAAAAATTATCAATAGGCAAGATAAAACTTAGGCACTAATAACAAAAAACTTAAATTTTTTTTTGTCAAATGATTGTAAGTTGTATAGTTTTTTGTTAAATTGTAACATTTGTATAATTTATGAATGGTATAATTTAAGTTATAATATACATCGAGATTTTACCATTGCTGCTTGCCACGTATCACTGAATATTGTGTCATAACTTTAATTGCTGAAAATTGTAATTTGTGCATGTTTGAATGAAATGATGTTGACGTTGTCGTGCTTTTTTCGTTACTAAAATTATTAAAAAAACATATGAGAATCAAAGTTATCCCCACTCGATCAATCCATTTAGCATCACCTACTCCATACTCTCCTCCCTCACATCAACCCAAACAAGCGTCTCAAAATTCAGCTGCATCAAAACTTGCCACCATCCACGGACAACCCTAAAAGCCTCACTGAAGGTGCATACAACAACTGCTTAGGCCCAACTGTGAAGAGCCTACTCCATGACTCCTTCACACCATAGTTATTCATTATCCAAACATGAAGGTATCGCCAAACACGACTATCAATGATGCACAAACAGTTCCTCAACTTCCCAACTTGCAATGAATTATTGGACCTTACATTCTCCAGCTGTGGAATCTCCTTCATTTCATTGAATTTCAAGCTAAACAAAATTATTAAAATACGATCGACCAGACGGCTTGTCGAACTCGAAAGTTGGTCAGTGAATAGCCCCACCCACAAACACTCTTTCAACATTCTTCTTTACATAGATCTGATAAGGGATAAATGTATTTGAACTAACATTGAGCATCTAGGATTCCACACAATCTTCACCATCAATGAGGGTTTGGGTAACATACACTACCCGGTACTCATCGGAGTTGGAGTCGTATCCAAATTCGTATGCCCTTCTGAGAAGTTTGGTCTTGTGGGGGATCACAATTAAGGGTTTGCAGAGTTCACATATGATATTTTTTTACAATACGAGTTCACGGATGATAGATGGCATAGATTGGGTAGTGTTATACTTTTTGGTGTTGGGTTTCTGATAAGTACCTCTATGGTTCAGTAGTTGAAGCAGACTAGTCCGTTACAGGAGCCGAAGATGGGTCCTGAATCAACGTGCGGTGGGTAGTTGGCGCATTCGATGTTAATTTCGGTTGTGCCGTAGAGACCGTTGGGATAGTTCTTGACCAATATGTCATGTTCCTCATCGAGGACGAGTAGGATCCGTTTATGGTGCTAGGCATTAATAACAAAAAAACTGAAGCAAAAAAATTGCTACATGATTGTATATTGTATCGCTCTTTGTTAAATTGTACTATTTGTATAATTTATGAATGATACAATTTAAGTTATAATATACACACTAGATAGTTACCTTCCAATCAATTATAAGCAAAGATATTTACCTTCCACTAGCTCAACATAGATATCATTCTTTGCAAGCAGCTCTATTTCATCATTTTGTTACTCAACATTATTTTATCCTTTTGTTACTAAAAAATAGATAAAGATTCTATTTTTTTATCTATCTTTGCATAGCTATCAATTTATTTTATCCCATTATAATCCCAGTTAAATAAGAATTTTATTTAACTTGTTGATTAATTCATTATAATTCTTCAATTGAATCATTATATTTTTTGTTTTTATTTTTGCTTAGTGAATGTAGTGTTATAAAAATTAAGAAGTAAATAAATTAATTTTTATTTGATTTGTAATATACTAAATCCAATTTTAGATAGGGGTGAAAATCGGCGTGGTTATGGTTAACCGCACCGAACTCTGCGGTAATGGTTAACCATACAAGAAAATCCTCAAAACCACTAACCTTAACTGAACCGCGTTCGAGTTACGGTTAACAATAACCGCACCGCGGTTATGCAGTTAGGTTGGTGGTACCCGCAATTTTAAAAAAATAAGCAAATCATATGTTTCTAAAACCCTTGGTAGTCAATATTAACTCAAAAATGTCAAATCCAATTTAGTCCAGATAACCACGATCCCATGTGTCTAAATCCATAAATTCATAAATATCCAACACGCGATGTCCAACAATTACTAGTAATTGAAATACTTCCTATTCCCTTTGTTTGAAAGAAACACTTCATGTTATCCCTCATCTGTAGAAACAACTTTATACAATCCTCTCTTACCGTCTTTCTGCTAGGTACCCTGAACATTGGACGACAAACTTCCATGAACCTCTTAAACCCTTGCTTCTCAACAAATCAAAATGCATGCTCATCTAGAATGATCATCTCAGCCAAAGCCACTCTAGCTTCATCTTGGTTGAACTTCCATAAGCATTTTTTCTTCTCATCCATACTTCACCCTTGTTGTAGTTCAGGATTGTTTGGACATCGCTTTCAACCAATTTCCTCTTACAACTGTTAACGTGATTAGTCAATGCGGTAGTGCCATTTTTTCTTTCAGCACAAATCTCTGAACCACACCTTTTGCATTTTCCCTTCCTTATTTCTCTTCCCAATGTGTTATCTTTAACATAAACAACATGAAAATCTTGCTAGATAGGCGCCTGTGTCTTCCCCTTTTACTTCTTTGAAACTGGCATCTCAATTTCTTATTCTTCTTCATTATTGCTGCCTCCAGGAGCAATGACATTGCTTGCTACTGGTCGAGGTGATTGATGTTGTTTATGTTCATTGTTTGCAGTTTCAGAGCTAATCAAAGGTGGTGCATTTGGAGGAGGCATTGACCTACTTCTATTTCGAAGGAGGCTTTCACCATTGTTGTCCATATTATAGTCGATGATCGATTCAATAGTTGAAGCAGAGCAGGTAGTAGACTTATTCTAGGTTGATTTCGATTGTGTGACAAAGATTGTTTAGGTAGTTCTTGGACAAGATGTCGTGGTCGTCACTGAGGACGAACAGGGTTGCGTTTCTCATGGTGGAGGTGGAGTAGTCGATTTGGAGTTTTGTGATGGATGGGCTGTCAGTTAAGGACCGACATTGTTTGGCGACGCTGCAACAATGGAAAATGGTGCTAGACTTGGGAGATTTTAAGGTGAGAAATTATAGAAATTTATTATTTAAGAAATTGATCTGGATCGTTAGATTTGTATCTTTAATCAAATGGTACTAAATGTATCAAATAGTATATTAATAAATATATAATAATAAAAAATAACCACCCATCTCCCCACTTCCCACGTTTCCCCATTTTCCATGTTTCATGGTTCCTAAGGTTATTTTATTTATTTTATATTTTTCACATGTTATCTTTTCTTTTATTAAAAATTATTCAATGTGATTGTACCATTCATCATGTAGTTGTACCATTCGTTCGTATATTGTACTTTTGTATATTATGTGATGGTACCATTCATTGTCAAATTGTACCATTCTATGTATTTTTATGAATGATACAATCTAACATCGAATGGTACAATTACAGTATACATTGGAATTCTACCATTCATGTTCGTCATGCATTATAGTTTTTTGCATATTTTAAGTGGTATGATCACAATGTCATTATGCGTGGTACCATTCGTTGTTAAATTGTATCATTCATGAAATAAATGAATGGTACAATTTAATGACTGAGTGGTACTCTAGTAATTTCTTATATAAGAAATTTCATCAATTTCTCACCGTACATAATCCCGGTAGACTTGACAATGGGTATCCACGGGTCTAGGTATTTTGTTTGAAGTACCTCAGTTGTTAATTAGAAAAATTTCAATGATCCTCATGTTTAAATTTGGAAGTTCAATGACTGATGACCGGCACATTAATACCCCTCCATCTATGAACGAGTGGGTAGACGGCGCCAGAAGAAGCGGAGGTAGACGACCTGTAAAAAGATGTTGGACGAGAGAGCAGCCGGAGCCGTCGACGACGAGGAGCACCGCCGTCAAAAGAAGCTGGAAGAGGCTCTCGAGGTCCAATCTCTCCGCCGTATTATCACCGCTTACCTAAAGTATTCTCTCCGACTTCAGAACACCGAACTTGTCTTTTGTTTCCAGTTCGTTATTTTGCAGTTGAACAGTTCTATTCCGCCGTCGAAAGTCGAAACGATTTAAGTTGCTAGTCCATTGATATCAAGCTGACTGCAATCAGTTTAGTTTTGGCGATCTATTGTTATCTACCAGTTGGCACTTGAAAGTTTCACTCTCTGGCTTTATCCTCCTTGTTTGAGGGGAATGTTGGCCGGAATCGTTGCTAGAAATGAGTTGTTTGGCAGCGAGAGAGAGAATTTGGAAGCCTGTGCAATCGATTTCAGAAGTCTTCACGTCTTAGATTATGTTAATTTGATTGGTTAGAGCCTAGAATGGTTTACGAAGACAGTGAGAATGCTTTTGTGCTTAGCTGACGATCTTTTATATTTCCGGATCATTTGTTACCTCTAGCTAATTGACTGCAAATCTTGCGTTCTCATGATGTTCTTCTGATCACGATTCATGCTCTTTTCTTATGTGTAATTATTTTTATGAAGCTATCCTGAAGCAGCAGAGGATGATGTCAAAAGATATGAAAGATCCTATAGGAAGCTTTCACCTGCGCACAAGGTATTCTTCTTCACTGATGCACTGACTGTTTAATCTGTCAACTGAAATCCATGAGTTCCTTTCTTTTGAAGTGTGTGCCATCTAGACTATCAGTGATTCAGTTGGTTTATCCTTTTTACCATGAAGCTCACGATGCACGATATGTTATGTCTTCATCTGAATGATAATTTCTTGGTTTGTTTCCTTTTGAATGTCTTTGTCAGGCTTTACTGTCTCACTACCCCATGAAGTTTCAAAAACTAAGAAGGTACTTCTATCTTCACTTGCCGTTACTTTGTTCATTCAACTGTATGTGTATGACTGTTGCTCAAATTATTATATTCCTAGCATCTTTGCTTTAGTAGCTCAACTCGAACCATTCTTCTACATTACCTCAGCTATTTAGTTATACATGTTCTCTGCTTGCGTTTGAACTGCCTCTCTGAGTTCTGTTGTGCTGCAATTTCTGTGTCCTTTGAAGATGTAGATCTGGAAAATACATTGTAGATTCATACATTAATGATATAAGACCTAAGTCATTGCTCTGTCTTCACTCACTGGCTCTCGTTATCCTGCAAACTTAAAAGTTATAGCTATGTGTTATGCTTTCTCTGCACTTTTCCTCTTGAACCTAGACTGTTGCTTGCTGGTAAACACTGCATCCTCATAGACATGCCTACAACACTAAATCTGATACGATAAAACCATATTCCTTGGTGGAGAATATAGCTGACTTTACTTTGAATTTTGCAGGTGTATCTCTATGAATTCCCATTTCATATTCAACATGCTTCAGGTAAGTTTCTTTTTTTCCTTTCTTGCAAATTTCATACGTTTCAAATTTACTATCCCCAATCATCCTTTTTTTTGGGACAATCCTTTCCACTTTTTGCCTTATATAATGGGATGCATACCGCAATGATTATGGACACTGTCTTGCAGGAGTTTGAGCCCCCTCTTGACATGAGCCAGGATGTGGATTGTTGTGATGATCTACATGCTGAGCATGCATCAGATCATTGTTGTCCATCAAAACAGAGTAATTGTTGCAGTTCACCTACTCCAGCAGGTGGAACTACTTGTTGCTCCATTCCTGAAGAGATCTATCATGAAGAAGGAAGCCATATGCATAAGATGTCAACTGGACTGACTACTAGTGAGGTCTTCACAAAATTTCTTGATGCAACTGCAACTTGTGATTGATTCTGGTGTCTTCTCTGTTTTAAATTAACTATTTTCATACCCTCAGGAAACTGCAATTGGAGGTTCCCATGACTGTACTGTGCTAAATGGCCAAGATGGTACGGAAAAGGAAACATCAACAGTACAGCTGGAATCTGATATCTTGGAATGCAATGGCAATGGCAATGTAATGTCAACTAATTTATTCCTTATATAATTACCAGTGAAAGAGTTACTTACAAACATACTATGTTAGAAAGACAGAGATCTACAATGGGCTTGATAGTGAGTAGTGACTGGGTATTGGTATTGGGAGTATACTATCCTTCACAGTTTATCTATAGCTTAGAAATCAACCATCAGATTGCTTTAGATGGATTGGGATAGCAAGTTTCTAAACATGAATGTACTTGCTCTTCTGGTTTTAGAACTTTTATTTAGCTGGTAACACATATCTTAGTCCAATTTGAAACAATGTGTTTTATGTCTGCTGCACTGTTTAAATGAAAGATTATTTTGCGAAGATTACACCCGGAAACTTGAAAAACTCGTGTTTAGATCCGTATTCGGTTTTCTAGGGTTTGAAACTCATCTGCTCGTGCTTCTAGAAAAGAAACCATTATGTGGATCTGCTTGTTGTCCCATATCCTTATTGTATTCATGCTTGTTTCTTGTGAGCATCAATATGATATCTTTTCTGATACACTCATCTTTTTTTCCATCTTTTTTTTATAATCTCTTCAATTTAGGACACCCCGCATGAGTGCTCAGATCCATCATTTCAGTTTAATGTCCCCCTTGTTGATGTTGATAAGGTACGATTTCAAAATGTTCTATAGTTTGAATGGCTTGATTGTTTCTCATATCATGACATAGAAATCATTAGCTGTAGTTGTTAGCCTGATTTTCATTGTTCATGATGCACAACCATTCTAGTGTATGCTTTGAAGTCATAGCCTGTCGCTACTTGGTCCCTAAGATAATGAAATTACATGTTAAACTTCTGTTCCATTTTCACAGGTCCGTTGTATTGTAAGGAATATAGTTAGAGACTGGGCAGCAGAGGTAATAATTGTATTTGGCTTTTAGTTTCTTCCTCGTGTCTCCGGAGTATTTATCATTTTGGCTTTCCTATTTTGTAGGGGCAAAAAGAACGGGATGAATGCTACAATCCTATTCTTGAAGAGCTAGATTCTCAATTTCCAAATCCTTCTAGGGAGAGGTAGTTTATTGTCTTCTTAATTTCAGCATGCACCAAATCCCCTACCTCCGACAAAACAAAAAGAATCTGCACCGATATTCTTACTTCTTAGCATGTCTTTATCTTGCAGTCCTCCTGCTTGTCTGGTACCTGGTGCTGGTCTGGGGCGACTAGCATTGGAGATATCACGCCTGGGTACGTACAGAATGTTAGATTGATTGCATTGTTAGGAAGGAAGTACGACAGAGCAGAATGATTTTGTAGTATGAAACAACTAAGCTTAGTATGAAACACTTCATAGTTGTTAGCTTGCAGTCATACATCATTAGTGGATACTGTTTCAACATTTCAAGTGAAATATTACCGGTTTGTTATTGGCTATGGGAATGATCATTTGTGGTTTAATTTTTGTGTATCTCTCTGTTAGGACTCATAATTACCACCCTTGCAGTGATATTCTTTTGACCGTTCTAGTTTAACAGTGCCATGTCATGAAACAGGTTTTGTGAGCCAAGGAAATGAATTTTCTTACTACATGATGATATGCTCAAGTTTCATTCTTAATAAGTAAGATTCCCTCGCTTTCTTTGTAATGTTTCGTATAAGTCTTCAAACATTTGCCAGGGTTGTGTTGCCTCTAATTTTTTTCTTCTTCTTTGATCTGATTTTGGCAGTGCTGAGGCTGCTGGGGAGTGGACGATATATCCTTGGATCCATAGCAATTGTAATTCGCTCTCAGATAGTGATCAACTTCGTCCAGTGTCAATACCAGATATTCATCCAGCAAGGTGTTCTTACTTCTACTCATACATATTTCGTTTTGTTTGCTGCTCTTAAGTGCATGACCGATGGGAGTTTGGTTGTTTATATTTTCTCTATGGTCTTTATACGTTTCTGATCAAAGAAATCATCAAATATGACTAATGTCTGCTAAAATTTTGGTTGACGATCTGTTTTGTAAGATTTATAAACCTTCAATGTTATATTCATAGTCACATTGTATAAGTTTTTTTTTATGAATTGTACAAGTTTTTCATCGTACAAGTTTTTCATCATTTTCTCTTTTTTCCATTGAGACAGCAATTGTTAACCTTTTCCATGTTCAAACATGATCATTATCATTGCATATCGAAGCAAAGAACCAGCAATCTTTTAAGCAGCTTATCTTCACCTGCCACACTTCAATTGTCACCTTAGGCATTGCCGTAGGTTTTCAGGTTTTCATTACTATCGTCAAGTTTTCATTACTATCATCTTTAGACATCATTCTGTTTACTTTCAACAGTGCTGGGATTACGAAAGGATTTTCCATGTGTGGGGGTGACTTTGTCGAGGTCTACTCTGATCCGAGTCAAGCAGGTAGGGAATCAAGAAAATGTTTTTACATCTTACATGTGGAATGATATCATACAATAGTACATGTGTTCTTACTCCAATTTGCGGCAGTTCCAGTAATATTTTGATTGTTGGCTGTAAAACCTAACTCATCGCTGCCAATTTTAAGATTTCCAGTTTGGTTTGGCTGTTTCAGTTATCAGCATGCTCAATTCAAACAAGCTGTAGACTTCTGTTCTTAGTATAAACCCATAAATCCTTTAATAACAGCATAATGTTGTCTAAGCAATCGAGTTAAATTATTCGAACAATTTTCTGCATTGCAGGATACTGGGATGCAGTTGTGACCTGTTTCTTCATCGATACAGCACACAACATTGTAGAGTATATCGAAACCATATCAAAGATTTTAAAAGACGGAGGAGTAAGACCTATCTTCTTACGGTGTGTCATATATTGTTTCCGAATTCTCGTTTTTAATCAGTCTTACTCTGGATGAGCAGGTATGGATAAACTTGGGTCCCTTGCTGTACCATTTCGCAGACATGTACGGACAAGAAGATGTAAGCACTCTGTCCTACACGAAGCTACCCGTAAAACCGCTCAACCTAAAATGTTAAACTCTTGCAACTCTTTTCTGTGATTTGTTTGGGCACGTATAGGAGATGTCTATCGAACTTAGCTTGGAAGATGTTAAGCGAGTCGCGCTACATTACGGGTTTGAGTTCGAGGTAAAGATCAGCTCCCATACTAAGCATTACAAGCCCATTTTTGCAGTAAACGCATGATCTTGATTTGATTCTCCGTTTTTTTTTCATTTATCGTAGAAAGAAAAGACTATCGAGACTACTTACACTACGAATCCTCGGTCCATGATGCAAGTAAGCTCTTAGCAGTTTCTCAGATTGTCTGTGATATATATTTTAGTTCTTCTTTAGATGTGAGATGTTTTTTAACATTCTTTTTATGTGCCTTCTTCCTGCTACAGAACCATTACTTCTCTGCATTCTGGACTGCACGAAAGGTCACGAAAACTACGTAGAGTTAGTCGACGATATTGTTGTCATCGGGATCAAGTAAAACCTGTGGAATTGGTTGGAATGTTTACCCACACCCAACCGTGTGCTGTATTGCATTTATTTATAATGAGGAATTAGTGAATTACAAGAGGGATAAATACAATAGGTAAGAGGATAATTGGAATTAGTTAATTGTAATCCTTATCAAAACCATCCTCGACAGTCGATCTGTACTCTTCGTGCACAAACAGTTTCGTTGATTTGTAATCCGAGTTGGTCATTTTACTCGAGTTTTGGTTTCGAGACTGAATTTGGGTGATGGATTGGATTTCAATCTCTCATTTTGGTTCTTGATCAACTGACTATGAGAAGCAAAACGTTGCTAGATGAAAGATCTGCACAAAGATGAGTTGCGAATTTTGACCTCCTGCGAAGATGTAATGAAAACCATGGAATTTTCGAACCTGAAAATAGACCAGTTGGAAATCCAAACCATTGCTGCGAACCTCTCGAGTTGTGTGTTTCTGTGCCATACTAACTGGGCGATTTCGAAAAATTCGTCGAGACTGATATTCGCCGGCGAATACTTGACTTCACGGATGAAACATGATTGACTCATCTATGAGCTTGCAATTATCCGTTTTTATCTAAAAAGTTACCAGCTTGCTTGTGGATGCAGACATGCATTGTCTTTGTTCTAACTTGTGATATGGTATCTCTTATACTAATTCAAGATTTAGAATACGGTAATTATGTGTTAGGTTGTGATTATAAATGTTATAACTGGAATTTGAGATTATCTAATACTGCATCAAATTTATCAAATTTCAACAAAAACTTGAGATTTTATTTGTCACAATTTTTTTGCTTTTGAAATTAATGATTTTTCTTTTAGAATGTGCCAAAAAAAAACGCAAAATTCTTGATTCATATTCAAATCTCAAATACCAAATATTTCCTTAGTCGTATGGGTGCATCTTCATGTTCCGTGCAAAAAAAAAAAAAAACAAAAAAAAAAAAAAACAAAATATATGCACAACTTACAATTAACGACATTTGATGAGAAATTCATGAATTGGTAGCCTATGATCTGTGGACACTTAAATAAATAAAAAACTAGTCCTACATTAGCTTTAATTTTGACACATTTTGTTCTCGCTTACGTCTCAACTCTATCATAAGAAGGTGGAATTGTCTAAAAGCATTTTTTACGGAGTTTTAGACTTCATTTTTTTTTATCAAAATGATTTGGAGAATATAATTATCTCGTGATTAAGCATGAACTATTTTGTAAAAGAATTTAACTCATAAACATTTTTTACTTTAATCAACATCTCAAGTCTCTAAAATACAGGTCAAATACTTAATACCAATCCATTAACCCTAATTTTGGGCCAGACTACATATCAGTCCTATAACTTCTAAACATTATATATTAGTCTCATTACTGTGAGTTGTGTACGATTTGGTATTGTTCACGTGATAACGATGACGTGACAAAATAATACAAGAGTGGTGTGAGCTTCTAAAGCTGGGAAGAATTTGGCCAACTTCCCAACCACCTATTAGTGTTAATTCATTCATTCCAATATTTCCAGGTCAACGGCACAAGTCTTCCCCACTTGTCACCAGTCTAAATAAATCAAACTAATAAACAAATAGGTACCATTTTTCTTCATTGCACTTATTAGAATTGTGTGTTTTTACTTTTCAGCATGGTTAATCTGAATCGAATGTCGAATAATAGAATTTAATAGTACATGGTTTGACTGGTTAACTCGTTATAAATTATGATTATATCAAAATTGTATAAAGATTGTAAACCGTCTTGATGTGATTTGTATGCTCGAATCTTCAGTACCGATAAAATTTTGAAAATACTATATTTTTTTGGTGTCCATGGGAGTTGACTAGAGTCAACCACCAAAGTCTCCAAATTATCTCCACCACTTATTAGTCTTCTTCCACTCTCAAATTTCAAACCAAAATGTCTCTCTCACAATAGCATTTACAAGAACACATAACACTATAATTCGAGTATTTGATAATACGAGTATTAGTAATTTAGTAATTTTTTTTTGTAATTCACCCCAATATATTCTGTGAATATTCGAATTCCCTCCTTCAAACGACCCCAAGCTAATTTCATTCATTCCATATCATAATATATTTGTAAGATGTATCATTAGATGAAGCCAATTAGGGAGATACTATAGTTCGTAGCCGACTTTGCAATTCAATCTATGTTCTTGTTTAATTTCTATTATGAAATGAATGATATCGAAACCTAAGAATGTTGTGCCAAAGATTCAAATTCACAGAAGCAATGTAGGCAAGAACACCTATGAGACCATAAACAATGGTGAGGTAGAATTTGTTTATAGATTGTGATAAGGTGGGTGGGAAGCCGGGAGTTTGAAAGCTTCCATGATTGCTTTTAATTCTGCGATGGTAGTTACAGAACAAATTAAAGTATCGTTCATAGCATTGCACACTTGACCATGGATGTTGATTATTTATTGATAACTCCACAACTCACCTTCTTCTACAAGTCACTAACAAACGACACTCATAGTGAATACCTAATTTTATTAGCAAATACTTTAGGCAATTTCTAATGTTGACAATATTTTTCGTTGTCACCATACCAATAGTGAAATTGGTATCTAAAATCAACAAATCAAGTAATTATCATGAAAAATGGTATCTACAAAATTTAAAATTTAAGTATTTATCATGAACAAATTGTTATCTAAAATTAAAAAAATCTAATACTTATAGATCAACATATTTTTAACTTCTTGTTGATATATAAATTACGAAAAATCTAAGATGAAATTTTTTTGTTGTCATCATAACAACACTAAAATTGTCACTAAAATTAATAAATTAAGTACTTATTATGAAATTGATTATTATAAATTAAAATTAAGTATCTACTAGGAAAAAGTGATACTCAAAATTAAGAAAAATGGTACCTAATAATGTTGTTATAGTGACAAAAAATATATTTGTTCGTAGTTCCGATTAATTAACACATAATGTTCACAAATAATGTAATTAGTAGTTAAATAATTTTATAATTGCCACATCCAATCATCCATCCCGACACCTTATCCTAAGTCTTCCACGAGAAGACCGAAAAGTCAAGAAGAAAAATAAAAAAATAAAAAAAGTATTTAAGGAGCCATTTTCCAGCTTCTCTACCGGCAACCTAAAAGCCGATGAGAATTTCGAACTGAAACTCTTATCTTCCAATCCACGTTTCCTCCTTTCTCCGTTTCTTCTTACTTGGAACAAATCCAATGGCTCGCCGGAGTTTACCTCACTGCCGGACATTGATCGTTCTGCTGTTAGCTTCATTCCTCTGGACTACCACAGCTCATCCGATTGCTAGAGCTCGCCGACAGCAAACCAAGACACTCCGAATCCCCGCCGGAAAACCTTCCTTCAAGATCGCCATGTTCGCCGATCTGCACTTCGGCGAGAACGCCTGGACCGATTGGGGACCGTTCCAGGACGTCCTCTCCACCGGCCTCATCTCCTCCGTCCTCGATAGCGAAAAACCAGGTACTAGTTAATTCCAGACCCTAATTCGATTCAATTGCAGCTCAGAATTCCTGATTCGATCGATTAATTGAAAACGTTTAAACCCTAGATTTCGCGGTGTACTTGGGGGATGTGATTACGGCCAACAACATCGCGATCGGTAACGCGAGCGCATACTGGGACCAGGCGATTGCGCCGACGAGAGAGCGGAGGATTCCGTGGGCAACGGTGTTCGGGAACCACGACGACGCGAAGTTCGAGTGGCCGGCGGAGTGGAATAAGTCAGGGATCCCTGAGATTAAGTGTCCGCCGGGAGGAGCTGACTGTAGCTTCAAGGGAACGAGTAGGGTGGAGCTGATGAGGAAGGAGGTGGAGAAGGACGGGAAGGGGTTGTCGTTTTCAGGGAGCGGTCCGGCTTCTCTGTTGCCTAGCGTGTCTAATTACGTGATTCCGGTGGGTTCTTCCGGCGTCGGTTCTCCGCCGGTGCTTTTGATGTATTTTCTGGATTCCGGCGGCGGTTCATATCCTGGTGGTATATCGGCGGCGCAGACGGCTTGGCTTCAGGGCAAGTTCCGGGAGCTGAATCCTGATTCCAGGTTATTTCTCATTTCTTACCTAATTTTCAATGTTATGTCATTAATAGTTAATTATTTTAAATACCGTTTAATCCCCGTAATTAAATTACAATTAACGTGTCCGTGGGTGAACCGACAGTATGTATATCAAACATTAATTTTAAAATTTTAATTTAATCAATTTACTTAATGGTAATTGGTAAATTGCTAATTATGGCACAATTTACCTCAATCTACTCTCTGACTCTAATAAGTTAAAAATAATCAATGATACATTTGTAACGATATTTCTAATTATTAAATATCTGACTATTTTGGCTACTTAGCACCCTTCTTATTCGTTTTAATCTAATTTCCTTGTGATGAACAATGCATCAGAATACCGGAGATAGTGTTCTGGCACATACCAAGCAAAGCATACGCCACCGTAGCTCCGGCCAGGTCCGTCGGAGTGGCGAGTCCTTGCGTGGGTTCAATCAACGCGGAAAACGTCGCTCCACAAGACCAAGAAGTCGGCGCCACTGACATCCTTTCCAAGAGAACTTCCGTAAGGTACCATCCAAATCGAACCGAAATTGGTTCGAAATTTGACCAATAATGCATGAAACTAAGTTTTGATTCTGGGTTGAAACATTTGCAGGCAGTGTTTGCAGGGCACAACCACGGCTTAGACTGGTGCTGCCCGTACCAGAACAGGCTGTGGCTATGCTACGCTAGGCACAGTGGGTACGGTGGATATGGAAGCTGGTCCAGAGGAGTTAGAATGGTCGAGGTTACAGAGAAGCCCTTCTCTATCAAGTCGTGGATCGCCATGGATGATGGCACGACCCACAGTCAGATTACACTCTCTTCTTAGCTTTACTAGTTGGTTTCTATTAGCATTTGGCAATATAACGTATGAATCATGAAATAAATCGATTGATTATCAAATGAGATTTAAGATGACATTTGATTTCTCATAATTATAGATTGGATGAACATTTTTGTGGAATATGGTGACATCCGAGGTGTAGCTGGGAATTTACTCACCATAATATAGAAAATTAGCGAAATGATCGAGTGGTAAGAATTTCTACCAAGTCCAAGTTAGATCTAACTAGAATTACCCGCGCGATGCAGCGGAAAATTTTAGAGGATAAGTAATGGTAGTTTTGATTAATAGTGATGTCAAATTTTGAGATGGTAGTGAAATGGGCAACCGAAAAAAACCAAAAAACATAGAAGAGTGTTGATTAGCACATAGCGAGATGGTTGTGAAATGGGCAGCCGAAAAAGAACCAAAGAAATAGAAGAGTGTTGATTGATTAATTGACATAATGCGTAGCACACAAGAAAAATAATTGTGGAACAATGACAGGAGGGGCGAGACTGTTTTTGCAACGTCAATTATGGAGATGAGAATGCTACAAGCCCATAAACTTTACCTTCATAACTCATAAACCCACCCAACACAAGATGACCCACAAAATACCACTCTTAAAAATCTATGATCCAAGTCACAAGCCCATCCAACACAAGTGACCCACAAAAGCCCCCTTCAAAACCAATGACTCAAGCCTTAAATACCTTAATGGAGGGAAGGAAATACTATTCATTGAATAGTAACTCCCCTTTTTCCTTTATATATAGAATATTCAAATGTAAGTATTTGTACGTGTACATGAACCTCACTTGGAGCCGTGGGCTCTGCCCTTGCTTCCCGACTTATGGGTCGGGTAAAAAAATAGTCTAAACGATTTTTTATGCTATTAATATGGGTAGGTCTTAAGTTAATAGACGAAAGAAATTGGAAGATGAGCTAATGCCTCATTGGAAGAACATTCTGAGGATTTTTGGTTGATCCAAAAAATTCGAATCAGCACACTCTAATTTGCTCTTTCGAGACCATCTTAAGTTACATCGTTGCCGAACCTAAAAATTTCTTTTTGGCTATTATTGTTCGAATTGTTTTATGAGGCATGATGGGGGAAAATGTAAGTGAGCGGCATAGGAGTGAGATAATGGACTATTGTGAGAGTACTGTTCAAACAGCAAGTGAAGTATAAAATAAGGGTCATCATGGCTGAAACTCACAAAAATTAATTGATTTTCTATTGCTGTCAAATTCTGATGATTCCTTGATTTAATTTTCAATCAAAACCCACTGATTAGTGATTACCCACCAATTATATAGTCTTACCAAAATAGTCATGTGATGACCTGTCTGTAGTAATTCATATTATGAGGAAAGTAATTGTAGTAGAAAAAATCTTTCATTAACAAGAGAAAAGGAAATTAAAGAAAAAAGAACAGAAGAACACTGGGTCATTCAATAGCAAATCACCAAGTCCTTTTAAGTAAAAGACAGATGTAAACAGAGCCAATAAGGAAACTCAAAAAGGGAACGGTTTGTTATTGAATTACTTTATTTTGACCGTTTCATCAAAGAATTCATTAGGTTTGACCGCTTAATCACCGGACGGGAATATCAATGGCTTTTTGGCTGCCAAAATCTCGCTAGTCAATTATACCCCATTAATTCAATCAATTAACTTCAGTTCCGCAAGAATGACGGTCTCGCCGGACGACGAGAGAGACGCCGGAGTAGTTACCACCACTGAAGAAATTTTCAGAGAAGATAACAGGAGAGTATCAGACCAAAAGCATGCTCCACCATTGGACTAAAGAATCTAAAACAAGGGTTCTCCCATACCGGCTGCGATCTCTAACCGAACACCGCGGCGGAGAAAATTTACTCGTAACCAAGATCTATCAAATAAAAAAAAAAACACGGATCTAAATACTATGTTCTTCCGAGCATAGATAGATCTAATGGCTAAACCACTCAAGATTAGTGATAATTCCACAAGCCACAATAATCCTAGATTGAGATAATCTGACAACGTAACGACGAGCTTAAATCACAGATGGATAAACCACATCTCTAGATAAATCAAGATTAATATCCTTTGTCGGCAACATCAGAACGACGAGCTTACAATCTCAGATTGGGATGAACCACAATCTCTAGAATAAAATCAAGGATTAAGATCCTTTGCAGGCAACGTCAGAACGACGAGCTTACAAATCTCAATTGGGATGAAACAATCTCAGAATAAAATCGGATAGCTTGTCGCAACGTCGAACGACAGCCTCAACCTCAATATCTTCTGCGGTGAAAATCTCCCGCGTCCACCTACCTCTCATGAAACCACTGCACTCCATCCCGTAACCATGGCAGAGGAAAACCAGTCGACGATCCACCACAATATGGGTAGGTGTTTGATACAATAAAATTAAAGGTAATTGTGACAAGGATAACTATATAAAAAAGTACAAACTTGACTACCATTATGCAGCTAGTAAGATATGGGAATGAGGTTCACCAAAAACTTGGCTATGGAGAACCAGATTTATGAGTTATTGGAGAGAGTGGGAAGGATAGAAATAATTTAGACAACAATGGCAAAGTTGAGTAACTGGTTAGTATTCAACACCATTGGGTGTGCATGATGTTCTTCTTTATTATTGTTAAACTATTTCACTATGGATTTACCCCGTTAGCTAGTCTGTCATTTAAAATGCAATAAAATGATATACCCATTTGATTATTAGCTCATCATTTAATAATTGTACTTCATCATTTAAAATATGGATGAAAATCGCTAATATGACAAGATAATGTCATTAATTATGAATGAGTTATGAGTTTTGGATAGAAATTTGATTGTTAGAAGAAAATTACTATTATCCCTAGAGACTTGTGACTTGGCGGGAATAAAAGCGCCAATGAAGTAATTAGAGCGGGAAAAATTGGGGGCTAGCCGGAGCAGATGAATAGCCGAAAAAATTCATCGGTATAAGCGAGTTCGCCTTAGTGACCATGCAAATTCCATCGCTACTTTCGATACATAATTTAATTACACTGCATTGATCACGAATTCACAAGTTCGAAACCCTAGACCAGGCTTTCTTAGGGTTTTGTATCTGCAAAGTTCGCCGATAGGTCGATAGTCTCATCTGTCATCGAGTTTTAGCGAGTGTTCTCTTGCAACTGCATGGTACCGAATGCTTTGCCTTTCCATTCCTGCATCATTTTTACTCCATTTCAGAGCTGCTAACCCTAATTCCGTTGATTTCATTTCTTGCTTCTGTTTGTTTGTTCTCCTCAGAGATTTCAGGTCATTTGATCCGTCCCCGTCTTTCTAATTGAGCTTCTCGCTTGGTTTATTGTTTGCTGACAATGAAGAGAAAGAGAAAGGTAGTGTTGTAAGCTTTTGGTTAGTTTAGTTGATCTCTGATTTATTTTCTTGATTCATGCTGTACCTTGTAGAAATTGCGTCCTCTTGCTGCTTTCGACTGTTTCCTCTCTGTTCTTTGCATCGATATTACAATATACCCTTTTGATTATCAGCTCATCATTAGCTTTGTGATTGTCTTCCCCCATATGGGTTTTGCAGGGATGCTCTGAGAGTGAAATTGTGCATTGCCTTAATCCAGATGATCGAATCAGCAGGCTGCCTGATGATATCCTTTTGCACATACTATGCTTCATGAAGATCAAGGATGCTACTGCCACCAGTCTCCTTTCTAGACGGTGGAGATACATGTGTGCTTTGCTTCCTCGTATCGACTTTGATTACTTTATCATCAAGGATAAGTTTTCCTATTTATCTTATAAGGATCCATATTCTGAATTTATCAAGCGTGGGAGTAAGGTAATCAAATCACACAAAGGCAACAACGTGGTGGATTTCGTGCTTGGCTTTTCCCTGCATAAGGTCCATACGGGTTTTCTTGATCAGTGTGTCCAGTTTGCCTTGTCTAACAAAGTTCAGAAGCTAGAACTGGACTTGAATCTTCCTTATGGAATCTATAATCCCGCAGAGCCTTATGTCTTTCAAGCTGTAGCTTTGGATAAAGCCACGGATCCATCGTTTGATGGGTTTAAGTTGCTAAAATCTCTGTGTTTGAAGTCTGTCATGATGGCTAATGATGTTTTGGAAGGTCTTCTATCGACTTGTACAGTCCTTGAAAGGTTGATACTATGTAATGTGAGTAACTTGGGTTGTGTAAAAGTTGTCGGTCCGTCATTGAGGTTGAAGCACTTGGAGATGGTCAGCTGTCGTGGATTGAAGGAAATTGAGATTTATGATGCACCGATTGTTTCAATGAAAAGGTGGTGGTGTGGAGAGGTTGCTATTAAGATGAACAAAGTTCCGCACTTGGTTAAACTATCTATGTCAACATCTTTGAAGGTGGCTGACGAAATCCCCTTGTTCTCCTCGTGCCTCTCCCAGTTAGAGTCGTTGAAGCTACAGCTTTCTTATCGTTTTGATCACAAGCCTCTGGTTAGTGTCTTGATTCGATTATATTTTGCTGGTTTGCTTGTATGCATCCATAAGGAAGCCACTTGCTTAGATGATCTCTTTCTTGTGCAGGAGCATAATGTTTTATCCATGGTTTCCAAACTGACCAAGCTTAAAGAGTTGGAAATATTGTGTGAACCTGCTATGGTGAAAAATCTCCTTCTGCTGATCCCCTTGATTGAAGCACTGCAACAGTTGCACAAGCTTGTGATCCGGGTTAGATTTCTAGCATGTTTGAATAATTGCATATGGTGTTGCATACATGTCGATAGATTTGAGTCTTCGGCACATCGATGCATCAATACCTACAATACTGATCACAAATGGCTGTAAAAAATGTACTGATGTGCAGGTGTTCTGTGTATCATTGTTACCCGAATGGCGTACACCCGAAGGAGTGCCAGCATCAAGTAGCAAATCGAGTGAAGTTGAGAGACGTGTTGGAGCACTTGAACACCTAAAGGTGCTGAAATTCGTAGGGTGCCGCATTGGGACAACTGATAAAGAGATCATCTCTTATATAGCTAACATTGCTGCAGCCCTTGAGACCATCATCATCGACCCATATTTCGAAAATGAATCTTTGTTGTTTCTCACCGGAGAGTCGGCTCGAAAATTCAAGGAATCAACTCTGGAAGCTGCTAAGCAGTGGCTTGAAGCAATGATACCTCCTGGAGTTGAGCTGGTCATCCAAGCTCTCGAACAATTCGATTTGCATAAGCTACCGACATTTGATGAAATTTTGCAAATAGGAATGACATTAGATGTGGGTGTTTAGATCGATGCTTCTGACTGTTGTTGAGTAACCTTGTTTAGAAATGTTGCATTCAGCTCTTTAAGTTTAGTTACTATTTTGTTAAAAAACAATAGTTGAATGACCATTTCGTCACTCATGTCGAACTTAAGGTACCGTTATCGCATATTTAGTCAACACAATCAGATTTCGTTTCTCCGTTCGCTTATCGCAGTCGGTCTCCGATCTCCGATCTCGTTTCTCCGTTCGATTCATCGTGGTCGGTAAAAATCTAAATCATCACTCTGGCCCACGAATATTTCTGTTCAATTCGTTTTTTTCAGTTTCACCATGGCGTCTGCCTACATTTTCCAATTCCAAACTAGGGTTTCACTTTTCAGCGTTCCATGGACCGTGAAACAATCAATGGCGGAGTTGACAAACTCGTCCTGAGAGGGATGAAATTCCACGGGTTTCACGGCGTGAAGAAGGAAGAGAGATCATTGGGGCAGAAGTTTCTGGTAGATGTAGATGCCTGGATGGATCTCCGACCCGCTGGGGAATCCGATCAGCTGACTGACACAATCAACTACGCCGATATCTACAGGTAAGCTTCGAGCTTCGAAATTCGAATCCAGTTTTTGGTAAATGTTTAAATTCGAAAGCATGACTTTGTATAATGGAACAGGATAGTGGAGGAAGTTGTTGAAGGACCAGCTCAGAATCTGCTGGAATCTGTAGCTGAACGGATTGCGAGGACTGTGTTGGTGAAGTATTCGGTGATTTCTGCTGTGCTGGTGAAGATCGGGAAGCCTCATGTGGCTGTTCGTGGAGATGTTGATTATCTGGGTGTCGAAATTCTCAGGCGCAGAGATGACGATCGTCCTGCAAGATCATGACTTGGTGTAATCCGGCGAGACGAGAAAAGATAATAGGATAGGGTTTTAGACTTTTAGAGGTCGGACGTCGATTTTATCGCCGGCGGTAAGTGAAATTGCGGTGGTGGTCGGAGATTGTTAGTACTCTTTCGATAATGTTTTTGGACTGAAGCCCAATTCTAATCAGTGTGTCAAACTTGGGCCTGATAGCCCAATTGCTTCAACTAATTTCTTTCATATCTTTCTGCCGCCGTCTGTCTTCATTCTTTCTCCCGCCGTCAGCTAAACCGTAAAAGAAGAGCCCCTTCTCGTTCTCAGGCTACCGCCGCCGTTTCTCCGCCGTCTCCAACACACTGTTCGCTTCGCCGGATTATTCCAGGTAAATACGTTTCCTGTCCACTGCAATCTCAAATGTCTTTGATGGCTACCAACGCAGAAAGCGAGCGATTGATTCTTGCCCTAACAGTTTCATCGCCAAATTCTTGTTCTGTCTTCCATATTCTTCCGATGCTAAGTTCAAGAGGGTACATGAGAGTTGGAATGTTTGATAGGGACGCAGGAGGATAGTTCACTGTTGAGAAGTTTTCTATTTAGTCGCCTGTAACTGTGGTTTAGGGTTTACTGAATTCGCAGTTGTGGTTGTAGTTTTACGGATCATTGTGGACGTGTATAGCGATGATTGAAGGAGGAGGAGAGGGAAAGGCTGTGATAGGTCTCTCATGGCAGCCTAAGTTGATTAGTCAGATGACGCCTGGTTCGTCATCTCAGAAGCCTCCACCAAATCAGTCTGGTGGTTCTCTTTGGAAGCCTAACCAGCAGCTTGTAGATGGATTATACTTGGCCCCCAATGATCCTGCTCAGTTCAATAAACTGCAGAGGAAGCAGGTCAAGGATACTCTTGGCAAGGGCTGGTATGTACCAGTGATTTTCATGTCTTCGTTTTCGTCAATTGGTCGCAATCTGTTACCTGATGGCTGATGCCATGGATGTTTTGTAGGTTTGATATGCCAGCTCCGACTATGACGCCTGAATTGAAGAAAGATCTCGAGATACTCAAGGTACTGCTCCGATTCATCTTATGCAATCGTCTCTTTCCTAGTGCTTGTGTGCTTTGATATCTGTCATTGGGTCCAGCCTTTGTTGGACCTTGTTTCGGTCTTCAATGTTATATCTTCTGCAGACTAGGCCAAGCTTTAGCTTGTATTACATGATGCTTCCTTTGTTTGATTTCATTACTTATGATCATGTTTGTTATTTGTTGTTGCTTAATTGCTAGTGTTTCTTCAAAATTGATAGACTCCTGTATCTTCTTCAGTCCTGTTTCTGTTTTGGCTAGCAGCTGATTTTATCCATTTGTCGAGTTGGATTATACTATAGTTTGTTTTGACGTAGGATACCGGAAGTTATAGACTTAAGTAATAACACCCCATTTAATCGGCAAATTCGATATCCAGTGCCAGAATGTGGACCAATTAAGCATAACTGATTCTGTTAGTTTACTTTGTTTTGGTACAATTGTTCATTAACCTTGATTGAATTTAAGAAGGCACGCGTACTGAATAGCATAGACAATAGACAAGAACAGTTACATATTGTATATCAGGTTTCAATCGGTTTATCATGGTTACTAAAAGCTAGTTACTTTGTTGATTTTATACAGCTGAGGGGTGCTATAGACCCAAAGAGGCACTACAAGAAAGGCGATTCAAAAGGTCTTCAAAAGTACTTCCAGGTAATTAGTTTCAAATATCATGCTAAACCTAGCATGTTCAAGCATTGGATATTATAAGAAGATGGCTCACAAGATAGTACGAAGTCGTTTTGATTGTTATTCCTGTCAAACATCCTTTGGTTTAGTAGCTGAAGCATTCGTTTTACTATCTCTGCTGAATGTGAAACAGGTCGGCACAGTCGTGTCATCTCCGTTTGAATTCCACTCCGGTAGGCTGACAAAGAAGGAGAGGAAAGCAAGTATTGCTGAAGAGCTCCTCGCAGACCATTCCTTCAAAAGCTACAGGTACGCTGCATTTATAATCTGAGACAATGGTCTGCAAGCCTAATGTATCTTCCGTTTCGTTGATTGGGTCTCGGCTAAAACTAAACAATGTATCGCTACCTCGCAGGAAGCGTAAGGTTAGAGAGATCGAAGAACAGAATCGTCCTGGTGGGAAGGATATATGGAAGATAAGGGGGAAGGCGTCGATGAAGAGAGCGAAGGAAAAAAGGCGTTAAATCTTTTCCTAGACTGTGCTGATGCACCTCTTCCTTGAAATTTTGGCTTCAGTTTATGGCTCTTCGTTATTTGTCCAGAAATATCAGACTCTAGTACTAGCTTGTTTATGTGTTGTGTTATATCGGCTTCTATCGCCCAAAATGCGAAATCCTGATCGGGGCTTATAATATCGATACAATTTTACGTTTTAACTTGGTTGATTCATTATCATGTTCACTCGGTCTGATTCATCGTTTAAATCCTGAAATGAAGTGACCATTGTGAAGAGTAACCTAATTCAGGACCAGACCCTTTAGATTCGGGTGATCTAAGGCATGGCTGTTCATGAGCCGGGTCAAGCTGGGTTAAAGCTTGACTCTGACAAAAAAAAGTGTAAGTTTCGGTTTAGCTTGTTTACAGAATTAACAAGCTTGGTGAATCTAAATCAAATACGTTATTCTTAAATTACAAATCTTATTAATATAAATGTAACTGAGTGTCCTTAAAACCATTGAGCCTTTAACGAGCAGCTGACATGCTATTTCACTCGAGGCATAAATGAGTTGCTAATGAGTCAACTCGCGAACCAGACTTAACAAGCTCACGAGCAATGTCCCTCGAGGCATAAACGAGCCGTTAACAAGTTGGACCACGAACCGGACTCAATGAGCTCACAAGTCGAGTCAACGGAAATTGGTTTGTTAACAACGAGCAGAGCTTTGAGCTGCTCACCGAGTGACTTGGTTCATCAACACCCTACTTAAGGGCTGTAGAACTGGTCCGGTTGTGCATTTTATCAATCAGTTGGTTTCACTGAGTTATGAACTGGACGCATTATGAATTATTGACCTTCGATCAAGTTACATCATCTGAACCAGCCTCAACAAGTTAGTTCAGGCTCGACATGTTGAGTCTATCAAGTTACATCAATCAAGCATCACACAAGTGAAACTGGTTCCAAGGTTATCACGACAAAGATCATTGATTCTTAAATCTTAATCAATTCACATCAAAGTTTAAACAAAACTAGACTGGATAATCACATCGAGTTAGCTTTTGACAACTTTTCGTGCTCAAACTATTCAGTAAACAGCAACCAAGTTGAAGAGATGTATTACTATCCAGAGCAGAAATCCATCGTCATCGAAAACGAGCTATTACAACTTTTTACTTCCATTACAGTGTCACCTAAACTTAAACAGGTGACCAGCTAACATCCTTCAGGTACCGACACTCAATAGTTTAACAGTACACATAGATTATCCAAAATGATTAGCGTTAGCTCACTTTCCCCTGCAAAATGTAAGGAAACTGGCTATTAGTAACACGACTGGCAAAAGCTTAACACGAAAATGCCAACAGCAGCGACGGAAGACCAACTTACGTGTTCATCATGAGGGTGATGTTGTCTCCTTTGAGAAGAATCCTCCCTGGCAAAATAGAAATCAGTAGTGAGGAAATGCTGGCAGTATGAGAAGATGAATGGAGAAGCATGCAAAATTGATGACTGGCTAAGACATTACCTAAAGACTTTCTGCTCTTCTTCTTGACGTTGACCTCCTCGGCATCATCGAGGACCAAGTTCATGTACTCATCAAACCCCTGTTACATCAAACCAAAAAAAAGATGACAAACCCAAAAACAAAAACATGCTTCGAGCAATTCCAGCTGAAACACTTGTGAGAAGACCAGGTCTCAGCTACAGACTATATGCATATAGAGTATGAGGGAACCAATAACTTGAATATTTTGAAAGACGGAACATCTAAGAGATATTTACAGCTTTTCTAGACACTGATGCGTTGGAAGCATTGAACTTGCATAGCTTGTTCTTAAGACGGACTCATACATATCAATTTCATTCACACGTTACTGCATCACATCATTGTCAACTTAGAAAACTAAAGACGACCAACTCCTAACCAGAAAGGAATCTGAAGTAAGGCCTCATGAGCACAATACTCCAGAGAAGAAAAACCTAAACAAAACAAGGTGGCTGATAACCGGGCTATGTAATAAACTAACTAGTAAGAGTCCCAACATATCTTAATAGTACAGCTTATGAACTATAAGTAACCTTGTGACACTGACCATGTTCATATACCTAGCCTAGCTGGTTAATGCAATCAGCAACATTATCTCATTCAGCAACCATAACCTAGTTGCATTGACCATGTTCTATTCCTAACCTATCAACAGAAATGCTAAGTACAATTCATAATATGGTAGCATTCAGCTATCACATAGCCTAATATAAATACAAGAACATCTACTATACCAGTGTAGAACAGAACCATTCATAAACAAGCAACAATCACTAGTTCAAAAGATACTCACAATAATCCTGCCTTCAATCCTCATATCCTTCTGCTCAAACAGCCAAATCTGAATGCGAGCTTTCTGTACCAACCACCACAACACAAGAAATCCCCCCAAAATGAGTAGCAATCCACAATTCACAGCAGCCCACAAAACACTAAAACGAGTAACAGTGACGTACGCTTTGAAGGAACCTGAAAATCAGGTTCTAGTAGCACATAACCATCCCAGGAGCAAGAGTCACGAGCCACAACGAGTCAACGATAAAAAAAACACTGTTAGCAGCTGAAAACAAAGGAGGACCAAAAAGAAACAGGGAGAAATAGAAAGAACTTACGATAGGCTGGGTCATAATACGCTGGACCTTGGTGCTCGCCATGGCTGCGAAAATTCTCCGTCGACCGACCTAGGGTTTAGTGGGAAACGAACGGGAGAGGTTTTCTTCTTTCTTCTTCCCCGGAAAAAATACAAAAGAGTTACTACTCGATTCTTTTTGAAGAAAATCATGGGATATACTTGGGCTGCGTTCATTTGGGCTGGACTTTTTCTTATTGAGCCCACTTGAACTAATAGGCAGAAAATTCAATTGGGCCCACTTGACCTTACGGAAGCACCTCTGCTATTTAGGTTTAAATTTTAACCTAGCGTAGAAAAGAGCCCTCGAAACACCAGAGACTAGAGCTGCCGCAGTTCCCTCTTTCCGCAATCTTCATCGTCCCTCTTCTCTGCGCCGACATGGTACGTTGAGCTTCTTCACTTTCTCTTGTGTTCTTAACTGCATCGTTGCTGACATTATTATTTTTTTCATTTTGATTTAGGCCCCCAAAAGAGGTGTTAAGGCTCCTGTTGCAGCCAAGAAGAAGGCAGTAAGTGATCTTTAGCTTCAGCATCATCTCTTTCGAATTCTTAGCGCTACTTTAGCTTTTGTGAATGTGTGTTGATGCTAGCTAGTGGTTTTCTTAATGTACATTGTTATCTATCTTGATCAAACCAGGACAAGGTTGTAAACCCTTTGTTTGAGAAGAGGCCAAAACAATTTGGAATCGGTGGTGCTTTACCTCCAAAGAGGGACTTGACTAGGTTTGTCAAGTGGCCTCATGTTGTCCGTATTCAGAGGCAAAGAAGGATATTGAAGCAGCGTTTGAAGGTTCCTCCAGCTGTGAACCAGTTCACTAAAGCATTGGACAAGAACTTAGGTATTGGTTTGAATTGGTTTCCATTGTATCTAGATCAATAATTTCATGGTTGGCTGCCTCTAAAGACTTTTTCTTTAATATAACAGCTACGCAAATGTTCAAGCTGTTGTTGAAATATCGTCCTGAGGACAAGGCTGCAAAGAAGGAAAGGCTTGTTAAGAAAGCACAAGCCGAGGCCGAGGGCAAAACTGTTGAGTCTAAGAAGCCTATTGTTGTCAAGTATGGACTTAACCATGTTACTTATCTCATTGAGCAAGTAAGTAGCATCCTGCCAAAATATTATCTTTTATCTTCATCATGTTGTTAGTTGAATGGATACTGATTTCCCTTATCTTGAACTCTTGTCTTCCCACCATCTAAATAAGACTTAATGATTGATTATCCATTTCCCTTCTTGTTTTAGAACAAGGCTCAACTTGTGGTGATTGCCCATGATGTTGATCCAATTGAGCTTGTTGTTTGGTTGCCTGCCTTGTGCCGCAAAATGGAGGTCCCTTATGCCATTGTGAAGGGGAAGTCACGCCTTGGAGCGGTAATTTGATGCTACTTTACGTTTTTTATATATGTGCTTTGACTTGCAAATCAATCTATGGATTCATATTTTATTTACTTTGTTTGATATGATGAAACAGATTGTACACAAGAAAACAGCTGCAGCTCTGTGTCTTACATCTGTGAAGAATGAAGACAAGATGGAATTCAGCAAGATTTTGGAGGCAGTGAAGGTACTTAATATATGCAATTCTTTGCCATTTGCCGGATGGCTGTTTCTGAGTGGATTTTACATATGATGTAATTCTAATTTGATTGTGGTGGCACCAAATCCAGGCCAACTTCAATGACAAGTTTGAGGAACACCGTAAAAGGTGGGGAGGAGGAATCATGGGATCAAAATCTCAGGCTAAGACCAAAGCTAAAGAGAGGCTGTTGGCAAAGGAGGCTGCACAAAGGATGTCTTAGGCGCTTAATATTCAACATTCTAAGTGCAAGTTTTTGTTAGCTTTCTGTCTGTTAGTCAGACATAGTACTCTTCCAATGTTGAGGTTTTTTTTACTGCCTACCACCGGCCGACTGAATGTTTGTGATTTTGAATTGAATACTGCAGCATATCTTATGATTTTCCTTGTTAGTGAGTGTTCTTTGATGGAGAATTATGAGTAAACACTACTGTTAGGTTTAGATGCCACATAGTTAGGGGTGTTCACGAACCGAGCCGAGCTGAACTTCACAGTGTTCAAACTTGGCTCGTTGCTCTTTAGACGAGCTTGAGTTTGAACTTGAGTTAGAAATTTTAAGCTTGTGGCGACCTCGAGTCTACTCGAACCTGGCTCGTTAACTACACTTGACGAGCTAAACTCGAGTTCAAGTCCAACTTAGATTATTAAATAACTTGATGCGTCTAGTTTTACCCTAATTTGAAGTTCGTAATTTACAAGGTTTTTATTGTATATGACAAACCACATGTTTCGTTATTAAGTTTATAATAAGTTATATAGTGAAGCTCGAGCCAGTTCACGAGCCTATTGAGTCGAATATACCCTAGCTCAAGTTTGGCTCGTTTAAAATCAAGCTGAGTTATGAGTGAGC
Organism: Linum lewisii; assembly: GCA_034768395.1. Classification (NCBI taxonomy): domain Eukaryota; kingdom Viridiplantae; phylum Streptophyta; class Magnoliopsida; order Malpighiales; family Linaceae; genus Linum; species Linum lewisii. The sequence continues at coordinate 6,483,644 of CM068296.1, forward strand.
TATTCTCACTCCGAACCGACTGTGACTTGGGAGCAGAGTTAAATCGCGAAAATTATTGGCGATTTTGCTGGAAAATTGTCAGAAAACATATTCGGCAAATGATTTGGCGATCTTGCTGCGAGCTACATCTTATCATTGAATTCCATGGAAACGTAAATATCCTATCAATGAATATTATTAACTGTTCTTTTCGCGAAACAAGGTCTAACAAGAAAACAGATACAAATCCGGAAAAAAAGAATGCAGCCTAATTGTACTTGTTCCTCACTTCTTTCGTCACCCATCACTAAATCAATCAATCCGACTTCAGACTCTCTGTCTCGTCGAACTTGCAATGCTTACATACACGGTTTCCATGGTGTCGAACCGAGTTGGGGGGGCGGTAAACTTCGGATTCAACCACACATTGATCTAGATGGTAATGCAAAACTGGGTCGCTACTTGGACGATCACCATCGATAATACGAATGACCGTATGTCTTCCAATTGTCTTGTCGATTCCTTCGGTAGCTACTCCCAAATGGAGAGCTGTAGTTAGTCTCAGCAGTCGTCGTCCTTCTGTTGGATCTGGTTTCTTTCGCTACTTTCCGGATTTCCTCTTCGAGATCGTACTTGGACCTCTGCATAGTTTATCAGGAGGGATGGTTAGAATTGGTTCTTTCAATCTACTGTAATGGTATTAGCAAGAACAGCATACGAGGTTCTGGTTCTAGATATGAATGTTTGTGACGAAAATTGCAGAATCGACTGAGGTAAGACAAGAAATCGGACATGAATACCTTGGTCGTGTCTGAGAGTACGGCATATGCTTCTCCAATCATTTTGAATAATCTGTCGGCATCTACGTGAACTTTATCGACGATTTCCTTCCACAACCCATCACCAGTTTCAGATCTTGCTAGGAATTGACCAGCCTGAAACCAAGGTAACAGAATTGGATGAAGCACAAAAGAGATGATGATTATCCTGAAACACTCATAAATCAGATGAATTTGCAGTCGTGAAAGGGCATTGAACCTTGTCTGGATGATGTCTCAGTGCTGCCTTACGGTATGCCTTCTTAATATCGGCAGCTGAGTCGGATTCTTTGACACCCCTGTGATCAAGACAGTAGTTTGTTTAGTATAGGAAGCAATTTACACGTTGATTACCAATGTCAAAAATTTACAATATACTATACTAATTCTCGGGTTCAATCAATGAACTTACAGAATCTTGTATAAATCCAATGGGATTCCTTTCTTTGCTTCTTCTTCCATGGAGGACAATCTTTTACGATATTGCTTTAGCTCTCTTGACCCGCCACTAGATTTCTGAGGTGTACTGGACTGCCCAACATCAGATCTATTTTCCCGAATGGCGATAAATCTTTGAAGATCACTTGCCGATTGTCCATAGTCTCTGATCATCTCATGCAATGTAGCTCTCCTTGAGACAGCCTATGCAATAAATAATAACTCCATCAATCACAAAGAAGGTTTTAGGTCTCAGATCTGGTACTAGCACCCGAAAGGGCCAAAATCAAAGATGTTGTCACAACTCTTAACAACATTGCGGAGATTTTGATCAAGAAGTTGAAAAAAATGCACATTAGAAATGAAAACTAATGATGCAAGCAAATTGCTAGAGAAAATAACAAACAGAGATCAGTGGTAAAAAACTGCCTGTTGCTTACTGGTGAAAAAGGCAATGGTCAAGCAAAGAGGGAAAGAAGGATACAAACCTTTGAGTAGTTTTCATCAAGTGCTACCGCTAGACTACAGTCAGCAATGGCATCGGCTAAATTGCCCATAGCTTGGTATGCTGCAGCACGGTTACAGAAACAGATAGCAGCAAAAGGGCGTGATTCAATGTTGCCCGATAAAACAGCTGAATACTGCTCCAGGGCTTCTTTGTAATTTCCACATTGGAAGGCGTCATTCCCAGCACTCTGCAATCAGCAAAGATGTTCAGGAACAAGGATGGAATGGAACTCAAAACAATAAACCACCACTCTGTCAAAAGATAACGGAGCTAATACCTTACGATTTTGTAGATCATGAATGGTGGCCATTAATGACATTGAGGACTCGAAAAGCCCACTTGCATACCTGAATAATTGAAACAATGAGAAACGACAATCGAAAAATTGCACTCTAAGAAAGGTACAGCTTTTCTATCAATATATCATGTACTAACTTGTCATTGAAAGGCCCCATTTTCTCCATATTCCCGAGTAAATCAAGAGCAGCATCTAGCTTTCCCAAATTAAAGTAGCATTTTGATGTTAGTCGCCATCTCCACAGCCTTGGGAACGAGCATCTATGAATATCGTTCATTGCTAAGCCATCATTGCCTATGGAAGCAAAATTGGCTTCACCAGCAGGAAGAGTCTGCTCACACAATTTAATCACCTCTTCGTATTTCCGTAACTGAAAGAAGCGAACAGAATGCCTGACTCTATGAGTTGGAAAGCAATAAGTAATGTTTGTAAGTACTGCATTGAACCAAACCATCAACTCTGGTCATTAACATTAACTATCCAGAAAAAGGAAATACTATAGATAAACGAGAAAAGGGACAAGATGTCTGTTGAAAGAAGACAGACCAGGAACATGAATTCTGCTTTCATTTGCAGCAATCTTTCTGAGTACGGACTATGTGATAAAGCTTCGGCAATTTTCTCTAATGCAATAGGTGAAGCATCTGGGGTTTTTTGTTCCAATAGCTCATTTGAACGTTCGATACAATCAGCAACTTTCTGCAAGCAAAAGTTAAAAAACGAATGAGCTAGATAATTATGAGATATGTGTGTTATAAACAACCATACACAATAACGCTAATAAACAAGTCATTCAACCGTCAACTGCACTCAAAATGTGAGAATGGGAAGAAAACAATTTAATCTTCCATTCAGCCCTAGGTACATATCTAGCTATTAACTAAAAGAGATAGGGAAGCTAACATGGGCACAAGTATCATGTCTACGTATGAAATTAAACCAGTAATCCCATTTGTTTTCTTGATTAAATTGGATGGGGGTAATGAAATAAATTTTCATTAACAGGTTATTGTATTGATGCTACAGAAACTACTTCATATTCAGAGATGTGTCGAAGGTGCAAGTGAGTGAAATTTCACAAGTAATGTTGTCCATCTAACAATTGATACCTGAGCCTTTTGAACCCCACTGGCTGCTTCTATGGTAATTCTCCGATCCAAACAAACACCATTGCTGGCTTCCATGCATTTATTGAAATGCTGCAATGCATCCTTGACTTCTCCCAGCAGGAGATAACAGCTAACATCAGAAGAAACACAGATATGAATTACATTTTTGGCATTTATTAATCATATATATAATGTACAGGGACTGGCAAAGTATCGCAACATATCCTCATTCAGATTACTGAAAATTTTATAGATAACACAATAATCTACAAAACCTCATTTAAACCATATACTTAACAAGTCCTTACTTTGCAGCTCTCATCTGAGCTTTGAGAAAGCTAGGATCCAAAGAAGCAGCTACCAGACTATCTTGTAAAGCTCCCCTGATGTTGCCAAGAGATAACCGCGTTGCAGCACGGTTGCTATAGCAAATAACAAGAGGTTCTAGGCACGCAGATAACTCTCCAGAAGGCACTGAATTTATGCCTTGTGTGTAGAAGTCTTCAGCCTTTGATAGATCGCCAGCCTTGTAAACTTCATTTCCTCTGAAAACAAGTCAAGCATTATATCACTGAAAATTCTAATGTAGAAAACTAAACATGGTAATGATAGTAGAATTTTAAGAATGCAGTAGAATCAACCTTTGTCGCCATGATTCACATGCTCCGATAATGGCAATAGTTGGTGGTACAAAAGGCCTTGTCACCTGATCATTGTCACCTGAACATAAATTCCCAGTTTTCTCTTGTGCAGTGTTTTTGTTGAAAGATGAATTTGTGGTGTAATTATCGGCCAGATCCTGAAGAGATGATGAATGAAGCTTCGCATCAGGGCTTGATGAAATAACAAATGATCCATTGGGTTTCCTCCGTTTTTCTTTTTATACCGATGCTTCTTTTCAGGTAAATTATTTGCCGAACACCCAGCAGAAAAAGAAAACATCGTTGGTTTCATTTCTACTTCAGAATCACAATGAAACTGCGCCTGCTGATTACTTTCTGTTCTTAAACTGTCTGAAACCACACCAATGCTACTTTTACCATAGACAGGCTCAGCACCAGAACCACCGAGTGTCAAACCTGTGCCGAAAAGAAAATCAGCTGGCAGAGAATGACATCCACCAACTTCCACTCTTGCTTTACCATGATCTTCAGCGATATTTTCCTCAAACCTATGGCCGGCATTCATGGTTAGATGTGACTCAGAGTCATTTGAATCAACACGATATGTAAAATCAAATTGCTCTTCTGTTGCATCACCGCCGTATGGTGAAAAATCCATGGGCGAGAAACTTTGTGGGGATTTCAAATTCACTTTCGGGCTGTCCTCATATTTCACATGAGCTTGATCAGGCAAATGATTATTTTGGGAAGGATGCTTCTTCCTCCCCATAGATGACTTCCACTTCTTATCCCTTCTCAACCTAGTGTTTGAAGTAGGATCCAACTTCTTATTTACTTCGGGAAATAAGCTTGCTTTTAAACAATCAGGATCCCATTCCGGGGTTCTGAATTCTGTAACTGGAACCTCTAATCCATCAGAAGAACTAGTCGAACATGAATTATTTTCACCTCTCGTAGGTACCACATCAGGTGCATCCGAAACTTCAGAGCCAATTCCAATCCATGAGGATGAAGATGTTGAAGCAGCTTGGTTGAAGTCTGAGTCATCACTAACTTGACCATGCTCTATCCCACCCTCAAATGAAGAACTTGCAAACTCAGACTGCACTGTGAATGGCTCTGAGCTAGAACATTCACTTGAAGCACAAGGGATAGCAGAATTCTGCTCCTTGTTTGATCCTAGCTCTTCACTTTCAGTAACCTCTGGCCGACTCTCTTCATGTATATTAGTATTCACACTGGTACCAGTGAAGCGAGGAGCTACTTTACCACTTCCGAATGCAAATGAAGGAATACTGCCAGGACGAGAATCCTTCTCACCAGCTGCATCAACACCAATATTCAACTTGTTGAGATCACCCACGAGGTTCATGCTAGCACTATCCAAGTCTCCAGTATCCTTACGAGCTGTTTCAGCAGTACATCCATCTGTAGTGGAAACCTCGTTATTGGAACTATCAAATGAAGACGCACCTGTTACATTTTGGCCTTGGCAACTAGCTCCACTTGAATCATCTGAAAATGAAGCTCGAGTAGCTTCAACAGATTGATTCTTCACGCCACTCAAATTCAACGCTGGACCAAAGCGATCCTTCCCAAAAGCAACATAGGAATCAGAACCAGAAACCCCAGTGTTATCAGACTGTTCTTTCCTAGCTTCAAAACTAAACCCTGCACCAGAACTGAAGTTCACTACATCATTCGACTCAGACTCAGAACTACCTACACGAGTTCCAATTCCAAACACAAAACCCCCCGTACCAGAACTATCAACTCCTACCGAATCACATTTCTCACGAATCAAAATATGAAAAGGGTTAAATCCAATACCATCGGAGGCCACCTTGTTCCGCCCACTCAATTGCTTCCTCACCTTTACCATCCTGGGCCGGGTCCGACTCGGTGCAGCTGACCTAGCACCCGACTTACTGTCGAGCTGACCTCCATTTCCGCAAGTGAAAGCGTTGTAGCTTCCTTGACTATCCCGACCGAAATCAAAACTGAAAGTGGATCCAAAAGGATTAGGATCGCGGGAAGCATCCATGACAGAATCGATATCCAATGCCGGCGGCGGCATGGAAAATCGACGGCAGCAAGAGTGATTAGGGGTTTTTCCGCTAGCTGGTGGGATGGATTAGGGTTTTGCTTGGTTGAGAAGCAAGTGAGGCAGAGATGAAACGGGGAATCGAACGAGACTGAAGAAGGTTTTTTCCAGTTTTATAGCGTTGATCGAAAAAGTTGAAATAAAAATTTCCGTTGCTTCCCTTCCTTCACTTTGTGTTTCTTCTTCCCTATAAACTTTTTTCAAATTCCCTGCGAGAGCTGCAATTGACCGCCTTCCTTAGCCGGAGGAGAGAGTGTGTCCCTGGTGGGTAATTGGGACCCGACCCGGGAAGCTGTTGCTACCGACGTCGGAACGGAGGCCCAACATTTTGGGCTTAGACCCATTTATTTCGTGGCGTCTAATAGTTTGGGCAAATTACCCAATAGAAGTATAGCTCAAAGGATAGCTCACACGCAAATGGAGTGAATTGACTCGCTTTCGCTATCGGAAGTCGGAACACGGTTAACTCGATTTCAAAACACGGTCTTATCTATCTCTATGATACGCATGAAATTATAATTCTTCGATCCTTAATAATATCTTTGAATATTTTACGAGGTTGTGTGGAATTGAAGTTGGTGCAGTTGTGATTAACTACACCCCAAATTCTCTGGAAAAAAAATTATTGATAACGACATCGAAAAGTTATGTGCAGTTACCAGTTAGTAGTTAACCAACATGAAGTTCATCATAAATTCCATCAGGCGCTTATTTGGACTAAAAAATCAAGTTTTATGCAAACCAAATGATAATGAAGACCGTAACATCATGATCAAAGTTTTAGTGAATCATGATATTATGTTTGAATGTCAAATCGAGAGCAAGTGAGTTGAGTTTTGTGGGAGACGAGTCAAGAGCGAGTGACTGAATTGGATGGATACTAGAGCAATGCCGTTATATAAAGTTTATTTATGGGTCAAATACTTAATACATCCTTAAATTTTACATCAAATTACAAAGTGGTTCTAAAATTTCAAAATGATGCTAAACAGTACTTGTACATTATTTATGATTCTCAAGTTTAGAGTAACACGTTCAAACTTATGAGTCTATAGAACACCTCACAAACACATGTAGCAGTTGGCATTCACCGTCTCCGTAGCGACGTGATATTTACAGTTTTAAATCCAGCACAGCAAGCCACAGCTTTAGCTTCAAGCGCTGGCTAGAACTAAAGAGCGAATTCTCTCGAAGCCCATCGGTCTTCGTATCTCCCCAACGAGTAGGGATTTGCAGCGCGACTCCGCTGAGATGAAAAGGGTCCGGTTCGATGCCATAATCCGTCAGTGGCCGGTGCTCAAGCACATCATCGTGGGTTTGCACGAATTCAGGGATCTCGACTTCCCCTTTCTTGATGTCTGCCCAGAGATACTGTAGCCGGCTCACGTACTTGATCTTCCAGTACAACCTGCAAAGGATAACAATCAATGTTGAGAACCACACATCAACTTTGTACTAAACACTAGCCATTGCAACAGGGTAGTTCATTCCAGTGTTGTGATCATTTGGCGGTAGTAACACGAGATAAAGTACTTAGTACTTACCCTCCAGTTAAGAACAATCGACCGAGGGTGGCCATTGCAAGACGTGAGCGGAGACCGGGGTGAACGAAGTACACGGTCTGAAGCCTGTCCTTGTAGTTTCCGGGAAGTTCTTCGTAGATCCATCTCAAGACAGTTATGCCAGGAGAGTTGTCCTCCTTTTGCACCGTGCTGTGCATGTAGACTATGGAAAACGGTCCTTCGGGCAACTCGCTGCATATTTTGTGGAATATGTACTTCTTTAGCCGCTCTGCACTAATAACTGGAGCTGTGCGCCAAAACAGAGAACAGATGACAGTAATCAGGAAGAGTCTGAGAAACACAAACACATCGTGGGACTAAACCATTGAACAGCGCAAAGCAAAACCATCCAAAGACCACATCAGGCAGAGAAATCACAGCAGCAGACAGGTATGTAAATGATCTTATTCAACATTGCATTCCGCAATGCTAAACATTACCGAAATGATAAGCACGTGAACAAACTACATGACTACGCAATCCACTCCTCAGTTTGCATCAGTTAGAATTATTAGTGTATCACTACTTGCAAAACCACCCATTACTTAATATGGAATCAGCTAATTAAGACACCATTGGCCAACACAATATCTGTTTAGGCAGCAGATACATCCGACCTCCAAGGAATAAGCTTCTACAGATAATCGAATTGGCCGATTCTGAACATAGATTAGTAAGGCGAATATGCTCAAGGCAATGAGGATTCGCAGACAAGATAACACCAGGGGATGTTTTTCCACAACAGAAAAATGCACAGAAACTCTATCCTGAAGGCCCTAAATTGAGCATCTTAGTTCACTTGTAAAGCTAAGGATAATCAAACCCTTCGAATCACACAGGAACACTCAGTATACCAACTTACCAAGACAGCAATGAAAGAGTAACTAACACAATCTTCAATCAATCGAAAACAAAATCCCACAGGAAATCAGATTCACAAGCTGAAAGCGCACAATTACAAGACAAAATCCCCCGTGTCTACAACGCAAGCAATCAATCTAGGAGCTACAATCCCAATCGGTGGCGGGAGTTGATTACCAGGGAAGTGTTTGCCAACGATACGGAAGATGCGATTCCCAGATCGATCGGAGCCCTGGATGCAGAAGAACTGGAGTAGATCGAGGTCGGAGAAGTCCTCGTCGGCAACAAGGTACTGAGAGCAATCTTGCCAGTTCTCGATGTCGTCCCCTCCGCCATCGTCATCTCGATTGGTCAAGAAGGGAGTGGCGTCCACTCCCAAATCCGACGCTAGCACGAACACCGAGTAATCCTCCGTCGAAGAGCTTCCCATTTGTTTTATCCCTTTAATTCTCCGGCGAGTCGGCGACAGTGTTGAAGTAGAAGTCCCGTTTGGTTGGTGTACTGAAGCGAAGGCGTCTGTGGTTGTTGCAACCGTAGAAATCAATATTTTTTAATTAATAATTATGACGTCAGTGTCGGGTCAGGTATCGGGCATGTACAAGTACCCGACTTACGCGTTTGGTACTAGTTTGGTATTTTACGGATAGTTTGGGCATCAAAGTGAGGTACATGTCAAAGTACCGGATTGGTACCTGAAGTTTGATATATAGCTTATATGATGTTGATTTTTTGGTTGGTTACCATACTCTTGTCGTGGAACGAATGTGTATTTGATATCTATCTTATGAGTTATGAGTTAGGTTGTATATAGCGTAACAACCAAACATTCATTTATTTTAGTAGTTCATCAAATATTATGCAACAAATTACCTAATTCATCTTGTAATAATAGTGTGCAAAAATAGTTTCTTGAATACTGTGAAAATAGATATAAATATCATACATTAAATAAACTATGCGATAGAATAAAATCAGTAAAAGAATAAGATCGTGTCTACTCGATAATCAAGTTTCTTTTACACTATAAGCGTAAATGATGTAGTGTCCTGATCCACATTAGGGCATAGATGAAATATGACTATCATAAGCGAGAGTTAAAAAAAATTTGCGTGTAAACATAAGTTTATTGTCACTATCAAATTTGAATGTTAATAGCTAAGCAGGTACTCATTGTAGAAGTAATTCACACCATCTCAACGATGAATAATGATTTTTTTGGTCATAAGTAGCTCTGCCAAGAGATAATCCAAAAAACAAAAGAGAAACAACATTAATATAACTTACCTTAGGGAAACAAGACTACTGACAAGTTATGTGAGAGAAAATTGAGAGTTATATGTGTCACTGAATAAATGACCTTATCACCAGAGTGTCGTAACTAAAAAGAATCGAATGGACGAAATTTGAGTTGTAGATGAATTTTATTTATCAATGATAACTCCTCCCACAACTGTCGATATGTGGACCGAATGAAAACACATCAATACTAATTTAGAATCTCCTTCCATCAATATTCCATACATAATCTTTTAATGATTCAATATGATTGAGAGGATTAGAGGTCAAAGATTGAGACTTGGAGAGTGGTCGTTGCTGGCTGTGTTCAGTTGCATGATACGTATCTTATCGGTGGTTGTGCATACAGTAATATATAGTATCTCTATGATCATATTGGGCTATGAATTGGAATTGGTGGATAACAATTATAGGTAGATTCTGAATTGATTGTGACATTGAACCTATTCCAAAATAAAACTATCTATGAAAGTTACCTTACAAAATTATTAACATTACAATTTATCTTTAGTAAACAATATAGCTCGAGTTACTGGGATTAACAGTTAACTACCATAACTCATTGTTGCATCCCAATAACTCAAGTTATGTGCATAGTCTAGGGGTTACTAGAATTCGAAACGGAGACCTCACGATTATTGAAGCCTTTGATAATAGCATGTCATGAGCCATTTCATTCAAATAACTCAAGTTATTAAGATAAAGGTTCACACTGATTTTTATATCAGTTATTGATAATTATATAATGAATTTGATAGGTAGAGTGTGGGCCCGAAGTAACCACCCCAAACCCGTCCACCAAGATGAGTTGATATTTTGATATTGATACACATGCTTCCGATTCATATTATGTCATTTTAATTAGTAAAAAAAAATATAGGTGTCACCGACTTTTTTTTCAAATTTGGATAGTTTATGATCAAATATTATAATTATGGTATATTATAAGTTGATTGTGATTAACTATTAAGTAAAATTTAAGACAACATTTCACTGAAACAACGTATTGAAAAAACCAAACTTCAAACTGATGGCCCTGGTGAGAATGAAGTAGAATTATTTAAGAAGCATTATTTTATTAAATTAAAATACAATAATTGTGGAGGTAATAAAATAAAATCCTACCCAAAAAAGAGAGAGAGAGAACTCACATGCACTTGTAGTTGTCTTTTTTTATAGAACAAGAATTTGTATATAAGGTAACTAATAGCCACAAGAACATATATACGGAATCAAATAAAATCTATACTATGACTCAGCAATCATAAATCAAATCATATCCTCTTATCATACAAAAAAGTTGTAAAATCATTTAAATAGTTTATTTATTGTACAACTGATTATGGACAAGAAGATTAGGTCAAAAAGATGGGTAATAATGATGGGCTCTAGCTTAGTTGACGGTTGGATTACTCGAACTCAACTTAATTACCAAGCTCAAAAGTTCAGGCTCATTTACGACCGTACGCATGTCAGGTGCCTAGAGTTAAACTCAGTGCTATTAATGTCTTTCATAGATGGATATCAGGTTTGAGTCTAAAACGGGTCACCTATGATACGTGGCAACCCGACTCGAATCTGTAAATACAGACCTAAACTCCAACATTGACGTGACATGACCTAATATCTAACAGTACACGTCTTAGGCTCTATGCGCTCACTAGTAGGCATACCCCTGAGGTTATCACATACGCCGTCCTGAATACTTCTCTATCTCACACTTGCTAAATATATCTATTCTCTTCTTAACACCAAGACGCTTACTATTTTCTCTTATACAATTTACGAGGTTAGTCGAAGTACCAAACAACAACTCCAAGATGCTATTGACGACGATACATCTCTCTCAATCAATTCATTGATCCTCGAAATCGAACCATTTATTAAATTGGCTTTGTACGTAGGATTACCCATTATTATTCTTCGTTTTGTAGTTTTTAGTCTGAATATCCTCTTTTTTTTATGCACACAATCAAACAAAAATTTCCAGGTGTTTTTTTTTCAGCCTTTATAAGAAACACATGTGATAAATATTTGGTAATGCATTAAGACTAGAAACGTGTGGAGCCACACGTAGACTATAGTCATACCAAGATTTGAAAATGTGACTTATAGATTTGAAAATGTGACTTATACCCAACTTCAAGATTAGGCCATACAATGGTGAAGAAAGTACATATATAGAGTTGATTAATGGGTAACAAAGATCGAACGTAATTAAATTAGTTTTCTTCCATGAATTGTGACGAGAGATTCTAGGAAGTCAAAATAATGATAAACCGTGTTGTACAGATAGAGAAAATGTGATTTGTAGCTTATCACTGCTTAATTAGGAGTTGGTATTTACACAATATGGATTCAATCCTTACAAAATGCACACGTGTTCTATCATACATTAAGTTGATTGGACCTGTAATCATATTCGTCTCCTCTGATCATTTCACAAGTAGAAATTAAATCACTTCACTTTAGTAATTACGCGTCTATCCGGTCTCTTAAACTTAATCTCGATCAATAATACTCAAGCAACTCATCTTATAAATAACGCCATAAGCGTTAATGTTGTTAATCTGACCCAATAAGTTTAATATATAATGTTTTAGAACTCTCTAGTGTACCATAGTGTATAATACAAACTCATATCATTAATCTACAAACTCTTTACTTTAATTTCCAAATGGCACCTGTTCCGTCCCAAAGATTCTGGGTTGGTTTAATGATTTGGTTCATGAGAGACCGCTAAGAGGGACTACTTACGTCGGGGTACCTCGTAGTAAATAAGTCAAACAGGTAGTAAGAGGATGATATGTATGGGGTAAGCTTGTATAAAGGATGATTTTGGAGGCGTAGAAGTGCCGAGGGGTGCCCATGGGCGTGTGTGAGGCTCTGAGCGTACGAGTTAGCTGGGGCGTATACGATCAGAGAAGTATTGTAGTGGAGGATTGGTGTCTTGTGTTGTGTTCCTTGGTGACAGGATCCTTTGTTAGGGCCACGTGGCGTCTTCCGGTTAGCCCGTAGTGTCGGTCATGGGAATGACTTTCAATGCAGCTAGGACTCTTTAAGTGGCGGAAAACTAACCCTTAGTGCGCCTCAGCGTCTATCAATCCTGACCTGATTGGGAACGAGTATGATTCTTCTGAGTCTAACTCAAAGAGGTTAGAACCATCAGTAGATACCTCATTATTATTATGTGAATATGAAAATATCCGAAAATAGACAAACCTGTAGTCGAGTTATATATATTGGTCCACTAGAGGTTTTGAGCTTTACAGCTATTGATGCATGCGAACGTCGGCAGAACAGAAAGCAAAGCATGCATATGCATATGGGGTTTTGTGAGGATGAGGTTTGGTTCTTCTCTTTGCTCCAACTACATTTGATTGCTTCGAATTAAGGGCAATCTATCTAAGGCTACATCATCATCATCATCACGACGGCTTGGCGTGTATGAGTTTACACATCATCTCTTTCTATATGTCTATCATTTTGGTGGCCTAATTAGTTGTTTTCGGTTCGAGATTCGTGGTTAAGTATTTGGTTAGAGGTTGATACGAGTAATTATATATTGGGTTTTCACTATTGTAATGATTATAATTGGAGGTAACTTAAGAGTTTTTTTTTATTAGGAGGTAATGAGTGATTTGAGTAAACATTTTAGAGTAGTAATTAGGGTTATGTTTTGACATGTGGGCTTCTAGCTTTAACCAAGTGAAAGTATTAGTAGCAAGTGGATGTCGATTATGATAGTGAATGATATTGTCCTCACACAGGAGTTACCTTGGAGTGGGTGGTTGAAATGTAATCTATTACTGGATTATATGGATCGTCAAGTATTTAACTGAATTTGAGCTCAATGTTTATTTGTGCTCAAATATCAAATATTGTCTAGTGTTTTTAAATAAGTTAGTATTTTTACACCTTCTCAAATTAATGATTAGACGCTAGTCGTTGCCCTTTACCAAAAAAAAAAAAAGAACCATTATTTAATGAATATAGTCTTCAAAAATTGAATTTTTATTGAGTTTTCTTAGATGACTACAAAATTGGGGGGGATCATGAACTATTTTTCGGCAAATTGATAATTAATCGTGCATTCACGAGATGAATTGAGAGTAAATTGGGTCATTACATTCATAAGAGTGAAAATATGTAATTACACCGGTTGTGAATGAAAAATGAGACGAGTGCATTCGGATAAATTCAAATTCATCTAGTGGGCCCAAGTGAAAATGTAGAGGAGAGAGAGTCATCTTTGACCGTGAGTGCATTGAAAATTCATAGGTGAATTGACCTTGGTGATTAATTTTTAAATTAATATATTTTTTACTCCAATTCACACTTTCACCACGAGGCACTTGTCATTTTAATTCACCTAATTCAATTCACTTTCACTAAAATTTACCCATCCAAACGACCCATTAATTATTTGTAGTTGTAAGATCTTTTCAAACGAATAAATAAGGTGAAACCCACAATAAATGAAACAATGTAAGGAAGATTAAGGCTAATGTCCAAACTTTTGGCTAGATTTTTGAATTAGCACTAAATTGAGCATTTTTTTTTTTTGCTTCAAATTGAATCAATATTTTTTTTTACAAAGACATCAATTTGAGGGAAAAAACTAGCCAAATAAATTAAAAGATGAAATAGTAGATAAAAAAAAGACGCTTATTGTGTTGTTGCGCAACATTATATACAGTTGAATATACACAGAAAGTGAAACAGAATAAATCGTTGGCAGTATTTTTTTAGAACCATAAACGTTTTGTTCATAAATTAAACATCATTCAAAGTGCCGCCTTCAATAACCAAACGACAAATTAAAAGATGAAACAGTAGAACCAAGAGAAAGTATTCACTTGTCGTGTCGTGCCACATTATATGCAATCTGGATACACACGGGAAATGAAACAAAATGAACGCTTGGAGTGATCTCTTAAAATTGCAAACATTTCTGCCCAAATCATTTTTCTAAACGTGTCATCCAGATTCAGCTGTCAAATGCCAGAAACATCATTCAAAGCGCCGCCGCAGTCAATAATCAAACGACAAAAACCGTTGAAACTAATCCAAGCAAGAACATCTCCGAATCCTAGAAGCTCCTAAATACTCGGGTACCAACGAACGCAAACACCGATAACTTGATTTACTCGGCCCGAACAATTCCTACCAATAAAATCAAATATTCTTAATATTACAAAATCTTTTCCAAAAATTTATTGTTCCAAACTTTCAAAAACAAAAACAAAATGGATTAAAAGAGTGAACCCAACAAGAAATCAAAACCATGCAAGAAAGATCATAGATTTGACAACAATTGGCAACCATGTTGGAGAAAGAGAGAGACTGAAGAAGACTAGGGGTGATGAACCTTGGTACTCACGCACACAGGAACAAAGTCATCTCCTCCACTTTCCAAAACCAGAATTCAATTCAACAAAAAACCCCCAAATCAAATCTTATATCTAACCCTAATTAAAATCAATTTGTCAGCCCAACAAGGCTTGTATATTTATTACAGTCCACAACTTGCCTCTTCATCCCCCCTCCAAATTCACTGAATCTATCCACCCATGGCTTCCATTCTCTTCATCCCCCCATTATTACTATACATTGCAAGTAGCCCATAAAAACACGTTATAACCGGTACAAAAGTTCTTCCCTTTCCTTTCTCAGCCATTGCTTTTCTTCCTCTCTAACCATCTACTGCCCTCCCCAACAGGGTAAAAACCTTTCATATAAAGAAACGAATCAACCCAGGTTCATTATTCCTCATTCTCTCTCTCTCTCTCTCTCTCTCTCCTCTCTCTGTTCTCTACCCTCTTCTTCTACTCGTAATTTCTCAACGATTTCGTGTTGGGTTTTCGATTCCAGGTTCTGGGTTGTTGTTAATCGACGATTTCCGCATCTGGGCTCTGATTATCTCTCCGGGAGAGGTGGTTGCAGAATGCTGGATTTCGACTGAGTCTTTAGTGCATACTACATTTGCTGATTTCCCCTTCTTCCTTTCAAAAATTTGCAGCGATTTCGTGTTGGGTGTTCGATTCTGGGATCTGGGTTGTTGTTAATCGACGATTTCCTAATCTGGGTTCCGATTTTCTCACCGGCGAACGTGTCTGCAGTATGCTGGACGCAACTCTGTTCTTCACATTGAAACAGAGCATCATCCAATTCTCTTATTTTCTCTAGCATTTTGATTTCTCCCAATTCGGATTGTAGATTGTAATCAGAGAGTAACAATCAATCGATCTAATCTAAAGTTCTAAACCCTTTTCGGCATTATGGATTCGATGGCTTCAAGAAACAGAGCATCGCCGCCTTCTTCCTATTCGTCATCCTCGTCGCCGGTTCCAGCTCCTCATCATCTCAGGCCGGAAATTGAGGAAAACGAGGATACCAGAAGCAAGAGATTTGCGTATCAGAGGTCGAAGGTTAACAACAGCAACAACGCAAGAGCGACGAAGATTCTGCCGAGTGGGTATTTCAGCGTGGAATCGTTGATTCTGCTGATAGGATTAACGGCGTCTCTGCTCATACTTCCGTTAGTTCTTCCGCCGTTGCCGCCGCCGCCGTTTCTGCTGCTTCTGATCCCGATTGGGATTCTGTTCCTGCTCATGGTCCTGGCTTTCACTCCTTCGAATGATTTCGCTTACACCGCTCTGTAAAAGATTTGATGATCATTAAAACGGGGAGATGTAATGTTATTGATTAGATGAAATTGGTGGGAGGAAATATGATCAATTTGGATCGTTTGTCACTTGATTAGTGGCAATGTGGTGAATTGTAATTACAAATTGCATCTGTTCATCTTCATTTTTGTTATCGTGTTCTTGAAGTTATGAACTTATGATCATATGGTCAATTTTCAATTTCGTCATCTTCGTTTTTGGTTGTTACGTACAGAGTCCAAACTTTTTTCTAAGGCCAAATTTATGTGTTCTTCAGGTGAATTGTCGTTGTTTTCTTTTCTGTCATTAGTCTGGTTGAGATTTGGGCGGATCACAAGTCTGGTTTTATCGAATTGTATGTAGTATTAGGGTTGGCTAATGACTGGTATAAAAATAATCTGAATTCTCTCGTTTTTGTTTTTAATATGGTATCAGAGCCTTTTACAATTACAATGATTTAGAGGTCTTCTTATCACATTTTGTCAGCCCCAAACCGTGCATATGAATTATCAAAGGTGTACATATTGGGATAACAACTCAAGTACCACATTGGTAAACTATGAGAAGTTTACCTAGCATAAAAGAGTTCACCAACTACACTAGCATGAGGTCTTTTGAGAGTAAGAGTTTTTGCTCGAGAGAAGATGTGTTAATGACTAATATTAAAATATAAATCTCTCAACAACTCGAGTTATTGGTATGTAATGGTACCATACAGCATGTTTACATCGAATTATGGGTCAAACATGCCTAGTTTGTTGAGTTGTTTTTCTTCGTCGAGTCACAAATCACAAATCAAATAGTCTCGAAATGAATCAAATAGGTCTGGTTTTGCATGTGTTGGTTTTGGGTGGCTATGGGTTGGGCGGATCACAAATTTGTTTTCGGGTTTTGGTTGGGTCAGAACTCACAATCCAGGTTCATTGAATGATGATATGAGTTGATTTGAATTTTGTGTGTTGGGTAGTTTAATCATTTCGATCGGGTTTATGATTCATAAAAATTAGGTTGACAAAACGGGTAACATGAAACATCATTGGGTATAATATAAGTACTACTGACCGAGTGATGGCACGAGTTCCTCCACGTGTCACTCATTCATGCTCCGTATTTGATTTTCTTTGCATTCCCAATTTCGTATTTTTCCTTAATTACATTGTTGGCCCTATTTTACACCTTAACTTAACAAATAGTTATGTACTAAAAATTGTTTTCTTTCCGTTCTCCTATTTCAACTAATTTGTCTTTTGAGTAATATTATTCTAATTTTTGTCTCAATAACACTAATATGTTATTGATACACATTCATCACATCACATCACATCACATTAACTTTAATATCCACATTTTAGCTTACAAAATATATTTTAATTAGGGATATAAATATATATATATATATATATATAATTATTAATTAAATAGGTAAAACATGATTTTAAAATTATTCATTTCACCGGTATTTTCGTGATATCTCGTTAATTTGTCTCCCAATATTTCCTCACTAAACTATGAAATCAGCTACTAGTGTGACATGTATATGTGTCCAAATTTTGTGTTTGAGTTGTTTACCTCCCTAGTCTTTCCTCACTAAACCATGAAATCAGTTGTTAATGTGATATACAAATGTGTTTAGATTTAATGTTAAAAAAGATAAAAGTTGGGATGATAAGACTGAAAAAAGTAAAGTGGTTGAAATGAAGATAGTAAACACAATGATTTATTTGTTAAGTTGGCAAAATGACTATATTTTACCTAAATTTTATTAATACAAATAAGAAGTTTCCCAATCGATGGCTGCTTCACCAACTTTTAGATTTTACTCGATTTGTCGCTCAGAAGACAAAGTCTTTCATTTTGTGGCACACTCGACTCTTAGATATCTCTTAATATTATTGCCACAGTCCTACTCCTAACCCATCACCTCTTACATCGATTCTAATTAATTTATAGCTTATTATCTAGTACCTCCTCTCATTAAAAAAAAATCAGCAGCAAAGCCACGTGTGACGTGTCCAGCTCCATATTTGATCACCTTTTTAACCCCCAAATTCGTCTTCTTTTCAGCTAAATAAAATTATAATCAATGCAAAAAAAAAAAAAAAAACAGCGGCAAAGGGGGATGAATGAAATGAATATTGATATTTATGTGAAAAAAATGGGAGGTGGTTAAAGACTTGACCAGCCTTGTACGGTTCTTCTATTGCACTTTAAAAGTAAGAAAGAGAAAGAAATAGCAATAGCAAGCAGTGTACTTTAAGGCTCAGAGACGTAGCTATCTCTCTCTCTGATCAGTACTCTTCATCTTCTTAGCCTGTGAAAAGTTGTCTGTGATGCATGCATTTGAAATTTGGATTTCATTTCTAACTTTTCAAGTATTGACGTCTTCTTAATCAAGCTTCATTTTTGGTGGGTGGGTGACATCAATGATGTTGATTCAACATCTAATGCAGATTTCAAATGGGTCTCTATGATGTTTGTTTAAGGTGGTCATCATGTGTAGTTAAGATTCCATACAATTTGTCAAGTTTGGTCTTGTAACGATTTTACATGTCGGGTACATGTGTAGTTAAGACAAACCAGCTACACATCTAAGGTTCGGGTTCCAAGGACACATCCCAAATCATCATCCGATAGTCCAAATCGCCTAACAAACGCTGATCTTCGCTCTCAATAGCTGACATGTGTATGTCGTCCCCACCAGGAATCTGATGTGTTATAAATAGTTTTTGATCATAACATTGATGGGACAAGACATTATCATCAAATCCTACTTAAACGCCATTGGGTGTATGCTTTATAGCTCGTACACACAAGACCCCTCAAACACCTACGTGCAACCCCGATACTTCTTTGTCTCCCACATACTATTATTCCCCCTCTTCCTTACTACATTCTCATACACTAGCTTTGCGAGGTACAAACGTTGGATTGAGCAAAACCACCCCGATCTTCTAGGTTGAACCATTTTATTGGGCCACTCTAGTGCTCTAGGGTTGGAATATCCCTTATAACACTTGTTAGTATAAAATTTACGATAATTTTTTGTTGACTAAAGCACTCTTTTAGCATGGTGACTTGACTCTAAATTACGAATATTGGGCCAAATTCTAAAGCTCAAAACAACCCTTTTGAATTGGAAAGATGAGTGACACTAAAATGTGTGCGAATGAATCAGATAGTATTATACCCATCCAAGTTTTCAACAAAATACTTTTTGTCACTCTTACGGTTCTAGTTTATAAGATTGCTTGAATTGTCGGTGGGTGAAATGTCGTTTTTTATCTGACAGCTGTTGTTTGTTTTGAGTTCATTGTTTCTCTCTGTCTTTTCTCACATTATGAGCAAAGACTTGATGTAAGTGATTGTATTGGTTCGGATTCCACGTCACACGTATTTGTGTGATGTTTATTCGTATTTATATTTAATTACATCATTTATGAAAAATAAAATATCTTTCATCCTTTTTTAATACAACTAGTAACACTGAAATTAGTATACGACATAAAAATTAAAATACATAGAAACAAGTCAGGATTGAAATTATCCAAAACTATAATATCTTAAACTTTATTTAGATATGTAAAATCATATTCGATGTATGTATTATTTAAAATACAAGTATTATTAAATGGGCAAAAACAAATTTGTAGCCAAACCTTTGCCAAGAATGTCAAACATAGCCAAAACTATTTGTGTCACACTGTTTAGACCAAATTTTTATTTTTTACGCCAAATGTAGCTGACATCCGTTAAAATTTTAACACCGTTAGTACAGTGTAAACGGAGCTGACGTGGCATCCACTTGACCGGTCAACAAGATGCCACGTCATGCCATGTAATTATTTCAAAATAAATAAATAAATCTAGAAAAATTAAATTAATTTCAAAATTCTTCTTCTTCTTTCTCGGCAGCAACGGCCGCCGTTGCTCTTCCACCGCCGCCGTCACTCCATCCGCTGCCGCCGCCGTTCCAACCTACCTTCACCGACTGCCCCAATCCCCCTCACCGACATCCCCTCTCCTCTGTAAACCTTGACCGCCTCCACCCTTGCCCCTCTCCTCTCTGACCGCCGCCGCCCTTGCTCGCCGGATCAAACCACCTCCATCTTCCAAACTCCCAACACCCAGCATCAACTCCCACCACCGCCAACATCTCCCGGTGCTCACCCTTCAGCAAAGGGAGATACGCAGCGAGCGGCGGCCATCAAAAGAAGGGCAGATCCCCTCAGAAGAACAAAAACTTTTGGCCGGCTCATCCTAAATTGCCAGTAGCCCGTCAAAATCAGTGACCTCCGGTGGCTGGAGCTTTCATCCTCATCTCGAGAACCTTCCTGTTCGAGTTGGAGTGCAGTTCAGGGACGACGATTGAACTTCCAGCAGGGCAATGCCGGCTAGGCTTCTATCTGTGCAACAGAAACAGAAGATGAGTTTCTGGATAGCATAAGTAGCCATCCTCAACTTGATATGTCCTCTCCTCCTTGGCACTATCAGGGATGTACCGATTGACCTCATCTCTGAGAGAATCTCGACGGTGGAAAGGCGCCATCGCCAGGTGGGGAGAGGAAGAGCTGAGCCTGGAGGTCTGATGAGGTGAGGATATTTGGGATTAAGGTGAGGAGATCTGGGAATTGATGATAGTTTTGATCTTTGGTTGTTGCGATGAGGTGAGGCAGAGGAGGTTGGAGGAGGTGTGGCGGCTGGAGGTGTAGTTAGGGAAATTAGGGTTAGGATTTTTTTTTTTTAATTTTTTTAAGTAAAAATAATTATGTTGACACATCAGCTGACACATCATTTTGATGGTTAAATTTTCGTTAACTTGGACGGAAAAGTTAACGAAAAATAAAACATTGCTATTTTTGGGATTACGAATAGTTTTGGTTATATTTGACATTTACCAGAAAGGTTTGACTACATATTTGTTTTTTGGCCTTATTAAATATTGAGGAATGAATATTATACTCTCATTGTCGTGATTAGGCCTACAAAAATATTAATAAACTAAAAACATGTTGGGTGGAATTAACAAACATTTGAATTAGCTAGATTCACTACCAAATAATTAATTAATGTACTTAATTATTATTTTAATTTTGTTTTGGGCGGCGGCGATCTACATGTCAAATGGCATGTTCATGCATTATTAGTTTTCTGTTTATGATATAGACCAACATAGGTGGATTATGTCTTGTTCCCATTCTAAAATCGGCAACTAGGGTTTAATTTTGAATATGGAACATTATTCGAGTTCCACATTTGAATCTTGACTTTTATCAATTTGTTGAGAATCGAGAGTCAATCAAGTGGTGTAAAAATGGCAATCCAATCGACTACTTTGTTGAGTTTTCGGGGTCGGTTGAATTATCTGGTTTATAAAACTAATGAGTGCATACACTGACGGATCCAAGAGGTGTTTTGCCTGGTTTTGGGCATAGGATCTATTGGACCTGAATAGCTAATATATAAGTATTTTTCTTGTATAATAAATGAGTCGACTTCTTAATAACATCTGTCAAAGTTGTACAATAAAAAAGAATTATTGTTCGAGCACTAATTGAGGATGCCATGATTGTTAACCTACTTTTGTAACAATGAGTGACGTGCAAAAGAAAGATCATTCTTTTGCATCCCATATTTGCATACAATTGTTTTTTTTTATAATTATATTTGCATACAATTGTTGGAGATGACAACATCATAAATCGTCTCTTGAGAGTCATTAGTAAATGATTTACCATGGTGTATCACCCACCTGATGTGCTTGATGACTGGTACGGAAGCCGCTCACAGATCCCAATGAGACAATTTCTTAAACCCGAAAATAATGGGGAAAGAACTCTCTTGTTCGTTTGCTGAAGAAGGGTCATAAGAAAAGAGCGATGTGAAAAGAAGGTTATACAACATATGTAATTTGAAAGGAAGGTTATACAACATATGCAATTTTTAACATGCATACATTTTTTAGGGTTTTAAAGGGTACTGCAATAATCTCATTGAGTTAATAAGTCTCGTCCCTACAAATATCATTATTGACCCATTCGCCTTTTTCTGGCCCGTCTTTCATCTATTCAAGCCGCTCATTTAGTGGTATGCTCGACTCTTACATATCTCCCAAAGTTGTTACCAATAGTCCTTATTTCCATGGCTAAATCTTAGTTTATTTACTATTTCCTATCTAGCTATCTCCGAACGAAACTATCTCGATAAAATATTCTCAAACTTCCAAACAAGTATTTCTCACTCGCCATAACCGGACAAACGCCCCGTTGATTCTCAATAGCCGTAAGTTTTTTTTCTTTGTAATAATTTCCTCCAATTAGGCCGAAGCCCATCGGAAACGGGCCCATAACAACAGTGATTTTCAGACACGGCCCAAATCCTAATTCACATAACCTAAAACCCTTCCCGCCGCCGCCTACCTCTTCCCTCCGTCTCCGTCACTTTCCTCTCTCGCTCTTCGCCGATCCAACCCTGAACAAAATGGCGACGGTGAAGGAAATCCTAACTCGCCGCCCACTCGCCGCAACGATCCGCCTCACAGTACCTGCGGGAGGAGCTAGGCCGGCGCCTCCAGTCGGTCCGGCGCTCGGTCAGTACCGTCTGAATCTGATGGCGTTCTGCAAGGATTTCAACGCTCGAACTCAGAAGTACAAGCCGGACACTCCGATGTCGGTGACGATCACGGCTTTCAAGGACAACACGTTCGAGTTCACCGTCAAGTCGCCAACGGTCACCTGGTACTTGAAGAAGGCCGCCGGGATCGACTCCGCTAGCAGCCGGCCGGGGCACGTGATGGCGTCGACGGTGACGTTGAAGCACGTGTATGAGATCGCCAAGATAAAGCAGTCGGATCCTTACTGCCAGTACATGTCGCTGGAGTCCATCTGTAAGTCGATCATCGGGACGGCCAATACCATGGGGATTAAAGTCGTGAAGGAATTGGAATGAGAAAGAAGATAATTCAGAGAAGAAGAATCTGTTTCTAGCTTCCTCTGTTCATTCATCTATTTAGTTGCTTTTAAGCCTACAGTTTTATCAGTCATCTTCTTAGGAATGCTGCAATTTGAATGTTCATGTAAACTTGTTTATGGAAAATTCTCCAGTTTGGATTCTTCCAATATCTGGTATTCTCTAGTTTACAACATTTGCTGCTGATGGAAAAGCCAATACACTTGATGGGATTTTCCATTTCATCCATCTATCAGTTAACTGCATTTCCTCAGATGATCAGGATTCTCTGCAGGGATGCTGATGAGTGAAGCTCTTGTCAGTGTACTGTAATCAATAAATGTTCTAGTGAATGAAGGTACTGTAATTCCAAGCCCTCTTCTGCTCATCTCTAAACTGTGAGTTCTCGCTAGTTTCTTGTTGATTCATTTCGAGATTGTGCTGAATGTTCGAGTATAATGTTATATGGTGCTACAAGCTATATGGAACTAGGGTTTACAGCATTGCAGTTGATTGAGAATTGAGATAGTATCAAAATAATGCAAATCTTCTTCTATTGAGTGAAGCTAGTACTACAAATACAATATCTTCTCTACATGGCCAGGTTAACTACCACTGTTCTTGTCCTAGTGATGAACTCTGTGGAAACAAACCTATACATTTAGACTTGGCCTGTAATCATTTACAAACTAGCTTTAAGCATTAGGGTTCCTTGTATGCTTTCGAGTTTTTGGTATTGCTGTCTCTTGAAGATTTTGTGTCCAGGAGCTAGGATGGCCAGAGGATCGTAAGTTAGTTTCCTCTTTCGAAAAACTTCCCACTTGGAACCAAAGTGAGCTTTCCATTCTTCTTGTGTTTTGTAATGAGCCAAGTATTGCTTCACCCCTAGACCTGCAGTAGAACAAAAGTCTAGGATTCTTTGGTTTCGTGCTAAAATGTAGTCCAACCCGTCTCTTCCCGTGGAATATGGCATTGCCGATGCCAGGAATGAGACGTGGAAAATGACATCTTCATTCGGGGTGATAAATGATGTTTTCTTGACATTGTTCCACCTGAAAAATTGAATGATAGCTTAACATTAGTTGATGATCTTTGTTTGGTTTGAAAGTGATCAATTTTTGTATTAGTCGAATGAGAAAGAGAAGTACCTAGATTGGTTTAGTGGGTAAATCAGGATCGGACCATTGCTCCCGCCAGTTAGAATGTTGCCAAACACCTCATTTGCGAACTCAACCATCTTGCTTCTTGGAATGAGAAGACTTAGCCATGGATGTGGAACTTCCCACATCCCCTTTTCTCTCAGGTTTATCTCAGAGACATAGACTCTGTCTAGAAACTCGAGGTAGGTGACTTCTGAGACGAAAAGGGTTGAGGGAATGAATTGCAGATCCGACAACAGGTCTTGGATTCGCTGCAAAAGATCGGTAGTATGAACCAGTTAATCATCATTATAGATTTTCTGTTTCTTATTGTTCGTTTTCTGTTTGAGCATGAACGTTACTTACCATGTCGATAGTGTCACTCTCGTCTTGTAGGTTGTAATACTTTGCAACCTCCAGGCAGTAGAGGGTTTTACCATCGGAAACAAATTGGTCAGCTCGAACTGGATCTTTGGGATGGAAAGAAGATCTCCAGTTGTTGAGGAGTCCAGTTCGGTTTATTACCACGAACCCTTCGACATAGTCAAATGATTCTTCAAGCGATATCAAACGTTCTTGATCACTGGAAAACTTGGAGAAATCCGAGTAGAGAACTCTGATCCATTTCACCTATAAAACAGCAGCACAAGAAAGATGAAACCATGCATATTTCATTGTATATCGAAATTTGATGGAGATGAGGGGGTTAGGGTTACCATGTTTGGTGCAGGTTCGAGAGCGATTGTTGCTCGAGTTATGATCCCGAACTGTCCCAGCCCTCCAAGAACACTGAAAAACAGCTCTGGTTTCTGCTTCTTTGAACAGGTAACCACTTCTCCTTTACCTGCACAGTTTCTCGTATTAGATCGATAAATAACTAGCAATAGATGACTACTGATTGTTCTTTTCGTTCAGTAGATGATTACTCCAAGTTTCGAATATGTATGTAGTTAAGGTTTTTCTAAGATAGGAACTAGTTGAGAGTCCTCGACGGGGCTCGAACCTCCCACCTGATGGGTTATGAATAGTATAGTTGGCTAAATGGTTGTAGCCAAAAATCGCACCAAACAAAGTGATTTGAAGTTAACCATTAACCGTCATTGCGGTTAGTGGTGTTTGAACAAATATGAGTTTTGCAGCTTGGTTAACCGAACAAACCACTGGACCAATCTTTACTGCCCATAGATCCACTCATGACCTAGCCTACTAACCAAGCTCACCCGCCATAACCGGTCAACCCGAGTAAAAAAAGTGACCTAAATGGCTAAACCTAGACTAATCTAAATCATATCCTCTCCTTTCGAGTTCACACTCCTCGACTTCCCTGTCTTGAGCCCTTGGCCAAACGTCCAAACATCTTGACTCGAAACTATATACCGTGACAAATAACACCACCATCAACGTTATTAGTGGATTCAGCTATAGTCTCACCTTCGTTCTCCTCCACGAGTCGAGAACTGCACCGATTTTCTGCCCCACTAGTTAGGCTCTAATCACTAACAACACTGCATATTTGCAGTGTACTTAGCTGCAAATTTTTTACGCAGTTAATCGCAACCGCACCGATTTTCAGCCCCACTAGTTAGGCCCTAATCCATTATTTACTATTAATGTTTACATCATATCATTGTCACCATGATCTTACTTCTTTATTCTTTAAAATGTAAAAAGAAAGCTTATATTATTTCCTTCATTACTCTGTTTGTTCCCCACCACAAACCTGAAACAGAGTATCCCTGAACTCTGTTCATGTATAAAGACCACTATACGTATATAAAACAAAAACAGTGAGATAGAATGAGTTAGGATAGATGGAATACCAGTGACAACCTCCAACCGTCGGACGTTATTGATCTGCGGGCCATGGCGGAAGGCCTGGCCACTGATTCCGCCATTCGACAGCGTCCCTCCAACGGTGAGATGCAAGTAATCGGTCCACGATTTCGGTGTCAACCCTTCTTTCAGAGTCTCCTTAAGAACATCAATCCACATCTCCCCACCCGAAACCTCCATATAGTAACCATTGTCGTCGACTCCTCGTACGAAACTCGTTGGAAGGGACCCCATGTCAATCACTACTCCACCGTGAGCCTGAGCCTGTCCATGGAGCGAGTGGCCCCGCCCTCTGGCAGCCACGGTGAGAAGGGATGATGAGGGTGACGGTCCTCCCCTCATTTCGGAGACGTGGTTCAATGTAGTTGCGATGTCGGAGGCTGATCTCGGGTGCATGACCGCCACTGGCCAGAAGAAGAACCGGTTGCCAAAGTCCCTGGCAGCGTGTGCCGTGTCGTGGTAGCTGAAGTGGCCTTGTAGAGATAGTGTTTCGAAGGAAGGTGTATTGTCGAATGACGGCGTTGGAGAGGTGATTTCGGGAGCTTCATTCGAGGAGGGCTCGGTTTGGTGAGGTATGAAGCATAGGGAGATGATGGTGAGGAATATGAGGTGTAATCTGATGTTCATCTTTTTTTTGGGGGGGGGGGGGGGGTTGGTTGTTTATGAAGCAGAGGAAGAACAGAGAAAGTTTGGATAGAAGGAACAGACTGTGTTTTTTGGAAAGTCTGTCGGATGAGTAGTGATTGTGGGAAAGGTGAGAAGGGGATTTAAAGGGTTTTGGGCTGGTTATGATTCTAGGGGCTGAGTTTATTTGGGTGCTATAAGAGTCTGTTTTAGAAAGTTTGAGATTTGGATGGTGATGTTTGCAACAGTGTTTTCAGAACTATACCGGCAAGTTGAATTAGTGAGTTCTTAACGTTATTGCGATTTAACAGCTAAAACTGATATGAAATGTAATTGAGCCATGATTGACCCGTTATTATACCGATGTTCTACTGTGCTATTTTGACGAGTGATTCAAGGTCCAACTGGTCAGCCTGTATTATGTATCGGTATGATTTTGAGGACACTGGCTTGAAGTTTGAGCCTCTCGTGTTGTTATGGTTGATTGGGGTGGAAGTGGTTTGACCTTAATTGTGATATTTCAAGTTTGAGTCTCAAGTGTTTTTATTAGAAGATAATTATGTTGGATTACTTTTCGAGTCGTATCATCTTCCAAAATAGCCTAGTTCTGTTTTTGGGTGGTCGGGTTTGAACAATTCGGGGAACCTCCTCGATTGCTAATAACACATGTTTTCTCTCGTTATCAAGTCAACCTATCTCATTAGGTGCAATTGAGAAGATGATGGTCCTCTCAACACCATACTAACTCGTATAGTGGTTAATTTGGGGTACACAACTCGATCAATGTTTCTTCATTTTCAGAGTATTCTTCAAGTGACGACCGTGAAATTCAAATTTTAAATATTTTGGTTCAAGAAATATCTATTGCTTTGTCAATAAATATAGGATAATGTGTCTAGATTTACAGGTCTAATTTAGTAACAAATTATTTACAAGTACAACTACAAACGGTTAATCATGTCATCGTACTTATTATAAAAGAAAATCATGTCATTGTCCTTCATTTTCAACAACCTAGTCATTTCACTAAAATAAAATAAATAAATAATAAATAAAGCTAGTGGGAAATCATTAAAATTATTTAATTAAATATAAATTCTTGTCTCCTATAGACTTATTTTATAGAACACTTTAGCTCTATAATTGATCGATTTTAGGAAAGCTAATAGTCATTTTTATGCATAAGTATTAGTAGTGTGTGGCTTCTAATAAAGCTTTATTTACAATAGTTAATTAATTACAAAGATATTATGGGTTCCACCAAGGACACACTCAAATTCGTGTAGGTAAACTTATAATTGAGTGGTTAAATATTTAATTAACTATAGGTCTAAGTGTTTATCTGAGGTTACATTTTCTTTCTGGATAGAGAGAATATTTCAGACTTATTATTTTGGGTCATTTATTGGCATGTATGTGAGCATGTTATGATTTTGGGACATTTCTTAGCATGTGAGCTTTCATCTTGGATCAAACTGAAGTTCTGATAGCAAGTGACTGTTGATGACACATTGAATGAAGAGTCCTCACACCATACATGTCCTTGGAAAAAGGTCAGAGTTTAATCTTGGGTGTGGTCGTTCTTCAGAAGACATGTGAAGTATATACCCATCATAAATAATAAAAAATTTATACCTTTTGGGTTACTCCTAATCGAGTCAGTGAAGATAGAAAAAGATTAGAGTTTCATTTTGAGTTATGATGGCGCTCGAAAGGTAACATGTGAAAGTATCTGTCATAAATAAATAAAAATTATACCTTTTGAGACCAGATTGTGTTTTGGGTATCAAAAAGCCGTGTTAGCTAGAATTCTATCAAAGACAAATTTCAGAGTGAACGTAGATCGTACGAGTTTAGTCCACATGTAGTATGAGGTTGAACATTTCGAGCATAGATATCATGTCATTATCTTCAAGTTTCGGGTCCCCTGAGATGTTGAATCAACATATAAATGTAATGAGACAGTGAATGAAATATTTTCACGTGAAATTTGTCATGAAATGTAACCAAAAGTCACTCTTTGCATGACTTGTGTGGCACACAATAAACTTTATAAACTTGGGGGGCTTTTTGTCCAAAGTGACAACTATTTAGGTACGGATACCTAATTTCACCGTCATTTTTAACCAACTTTAATGAGGTGTTAGCCAGTCTTTGAAAAGTTTCAACTACTAGCTAGCTAGGGTTTAATGTCTAATCTTAATCCTTTCTGATTTTAGAACAAAACCCCAAATTGCTTCATTACAATCATTGATTAAAGAGTACTTAAGAGTTTTAATTTTTTATTAAATTTAATTAAGTTAAATGAAAACACACTAATATCATCCTACCTATGGAACATAAGGTATCCACACATGTGGTATCAATGAGATAAGATTCTAAAGTCTTGCTGAGATTTGACTTGTTCTCATACGAGTTAGACAACATAAAACGAGATGTAATCCTAACAGTTTGTCTATATTTTATATACTCTCTTACTAGTTATGCAATATAAGACAAAGTGATCCTAAAATTTGTCTAGACATTCTAATACCAATCACAAAACTTTGTCTAGACCCAATTTACTCTCTTATCAGTTAGGCAAGACATGACAAGTACTAAGACATTGCCTAGCTTGACATGGCGAGATGTGATCCTAACACTTTGTCTATAGCTGATTTACTCTCTTAGCCACTAGATTGCACATGACAAGATATGATCTTTTGCTAAACCCGGCTCACTCTCACCAGTTAGACAATACATGATGAGACGCACTCCTAAAATAATTTTTTCAAGATTTAACTTCTCATGTCATCCTAAAACAACAGAGAAGCAATCTATACCAATATATTTATTACAAGCCGAATGACCAACACGCCTATATACTTGAACATTAATTACACATGATATTCTCCTCAAAAATTTATAATCTCAACAAGAGGGATTTTTTCTCATAATCATACGACACTCATCAACTAATAGATAGACCACGTGACCTTCAGACCAACAGACAGAAGATAAAAAGGAAAGAAAACGATCTGGAAGAACAATAATTATAAATGTTTGTAATGAGAGTACCTTTTCTCTCATTCGGAAAACCTCTCAACATCATGTACGTGAGATATAAGGCTCTCAGCACCACAACCAAAGTGCTAGTCGGGATTTTTCAAACCACCAACAAATCATGAGAGGGTTTTCTCTCTCAGAATCATACGACGTTCTCTCAACTGATAGGAATACATCACGTGACCTTGGGACCAACAAACAGAAGATAAAAATGACCTGTAAAAACCATAATAAATGTCTCTAATGGGATTACTTTCCCCGCTCAACATCATCTGAGATATAAGAATCTCAACACCACAACCAAAATATTGCTAGTTGAGATTATGAGGACTTTTTTCTCATGTGACTCTCAATTAACAAAACTACACCACGTGACCTTGGGACCAACAAACAGAAGATAAAAGAAAAGAAAACGAGCTAGAAAAACAATAATTATAAATGTTTCTAATGAGAGTACTTTCTCTCTCATTCGGCAAACCTTTCAACATCATGTGAGATATAAGGCTCTCAGCACCACAATCAAAGAGCTAATCGAAAATTTTCAAACTACCAACAAATTACGAGAGGTTTTTTTTCTCCTTATAATCATATTCATACGACACCCTCTCTCAACTAACAAAAATAAACCACGTGACCATAGGACGTACAAACAGAAGATAAAAAGAAAAGAAAAAACAACCTGAAAAACAATATAATGTCGCCAACCAGAGTACTTTCGCTCTCATACACCAAACCTCTCAACATTATCTGAGATATAAGGCTCTCAGTACCATAACCAAAGTATCGCTAGTCGAGATTTTTCAAACCACCAACAAATCATCATCTCTGATGTTTGACTGATGTGTGTGGTCACACACACACACACATGCATGTGGGATACTCATACTCATTCAGAAAGTGCATCATGATAAGTAAGACACTGAAAATATATGCAACTCATGAACTCAAGAGAGCTTGGGAGTTAGTTCTTGAGGGGAGGCCCCTACTACTAACTTGTATGAACTCCTTCTGAGATGCTTACAACGAGTCAGCTGATCTCATTTCAAAAGCTTTGTGGGGGTCACTTCTCAATCTCTTCTTTGACAAACCCTAAATTTGAAAAGACTAGCTACTTAGCTACTTAGCTCTCACGGGCCCTTTTCAGGTTTCTTATCGTGCTCTCCAATAACTAGCATCAACCACATCTCTGACATGAGCTTCCTGCAGTTTTTTTCCTTTATGGTCCATGTTTGATCAACTTTTTGATCTTTATTTTGGTGGTGTGTGTGCAGCTACTTGTGACCCGGTAGAGTATGACAATCATATAACTTGAGTTGTTGTGAGAGGTAACATGTTCTCCTAAACGAAAGATCTCGACAAAGTTTGAAGTTTGCACAAGTTTAGATTGTGGGTCTATTGGAATTTTGAAATCAAGACATCTCGATCATTAGAGATTTTGATACCATGCCAAAATTTGTTTCTTCCCCAAAGGCCTCATACTAGTACAATTAGCGGACTCTTTTAAGCTAGACAAATTTGTACTGAATTTGGCAATGTGGTACTTGAGTTGTAATCTCGATAGTTTTGAATTAATTTGGTGTTTGGAGGGTTGATGCTTTTAGTGATCAAGAACCATTACATCTCAATAATTTGAGTTGTTGGTGTTAGTAAACAATATAAGATCCAATAAGAACGTAACGGTTCTTGACATGGTGTCAAGCCTTTGATGACCGAAAAGCTTTGACATCGAATATCGGTAGCTCCCAATATAACAATTTATTATGCATAAGGCTTGGTGGACATTTGCAAACTTCAATCCCCTTTCATGAGTTTTCATTTAGGGGGGTGTTAGTAAATAATATAAGATCAACACCCTCTCCCACAACTCGAATTATTGGGATGGAACGATTCTTGACAGTTGGGAGAGAATTCAACATTGAGTTTATATTATTTACTAACACGCTCCATCAAACCAAATTTCTTGGAAGAATCTAAGATTTGTATAGTCTCAATAAGTCACTGAAAACTATGAGAATTCCAGAACAAGATCTCTTAGTCATCAAAATCAAAACTACGGAATACACATGTTGCATGAGAATAAAGAAATAATGGCCACTAACACTAATAATGGTCACGTACCTAACTAAAGGTAAGGAATCATACTTGGCATCCAAAACATGACCTTACTAATCAAACAGTTGATTACTTTTGTATGTTCCAAGTAATTTAGAATCAATTGATCCAAAGAGGTTGCTTCAATAATAAAAGTGATTAGGAATATACATAGCTTTTAATGGTCATAATAGAACTCCATGATGATCAACTTGAGAGGGAGAGGGTGTGACCAAGATAGATATATGTTTCTCTAGTTAATTTCAATATCAATACGTAGAGAATGAATGTTAGAAACTGTTACATCACTATCTCAATCTAAATCCTTATTAAAATTGTATTCCTTCAACTTATTCAATACCTACTATATGCGCAAACTTCTAAACCCCAATTCCATTAGTTATATCTTATATGGCCCAAAAATCACTAATATTTTTCTAACAAGACATATTATTTTTTAACCAATATGAGTATTTATTAGGCTCAAACTTATCAAGATGATGACACATGACATCATTATTTAAAATAATAAATAAAAAGTAATTTTTGGGTGTCTAATGAGAAATGCAGAAAGAAATATAAAGGATAGAAAGAGTATAGTATAATTTTTCTATTTATTAACTTAATAGTCACATAGAAGTGGGATTCCTATAAAAAGTAAACAATAAATAGGATAATAAAATGTAAAAAGGAGAAATCAATTTAGGGATATATAGGGATGGTCACGGTCACATTGTTGGGAATCTAAGACTCCCAAACTTGATGCTCATAGGCTTAATATGTTAGTGTGTTCCCCACATTCTAACTGTCATCTTTCTATTTTTCTATAAAAATCTATGTATGCCCACTTCTCACCACTCATATTCATCCCCAATAAGTGACTTTATTTTTTGTAATTTTTTTTTACTAGAGTAGTAGTACAAATAACGTCTCATTGTTCGTGTCTATTCAGTAGTTCAATCTAATTAAACTTTGAATATCGTGTATCAGAGATAGGTGCTATTGCGAGAGTGATTTTTTTTTTTTTTTGTTTCCTACCTCTTGATAGTAGCAAATTACTGATCCTCTCTAAATTTAGCTAAAGTTGGTACCAAGTGTTTTACTAACTCATATGGGAGCCATATACATGTGTGTGTTCTTTACCCATAGCTTGAAACCCTTGTATATGTGCTACTTCCTAGCATGGAGTTATGTTTGTAGCTGAAATTGAACTTGAGACCAATGTGGTGCACAAATCACATCCAACCATGTGTTTTACTGACTCATTTGGGAGCCTCAGATTTAGCTAGTTTTGGCTAGTATGAGGATTGTTCATGTGAGATTTCAAGAGTGATCAGTCCCCTAAAGATATCTTTGTAGGTTTTTTTTTTAGTTGAGTGATATTGGATATTTTCATTCGAAATATAGTTTTAACACGAGAATTTTACCCTCACATTGAATTATCTAGAAGTATCCAACTCCTTTCACATCATTCGTGAGAATACTCAACAACATTTGATTTCACGATCACTTGATAAACTACACAAACCATCAACATTGACTGAAAATCCATCCGTTTCTCAATTGGTTCACTACAAGAAAAGGGACCAATATTCATGGGATTTTAGTCATGGGATTGATTTCCCATGACTAATGGTATGTTACAAGAAAGCATACACATTTCCCATGACTATTGATATCTCACTAAGCCCTTACATGACTAAATCAGCAGAATCTATATTTCCCATGACTAATTGGTCATGATTTTCTACCATCCTCCTCCCCCTCCCATGGTTGTATCATATCATTCATGGCATCTAAGGCTTTCTTCTTGAAGAACCTAATACTGTAGAAACTTTTGCTTTTCGTCATTGGTGTTTCCTCTTTGAAGGTTAGTGCTATGCCCCCTATTTCTCTGAAATTGATTTCCATTTTTGTGGTTTCTAGCTCTTATGCTTAATCTGCTGATATCATTTCTGAAAATTAGATGTTAAGCTATGTTTACACAAGTTGGCATCAATTAGCTTGAGCAAGTTCACCATGGCAGAGTGTCTATTAGTGTTTCCAGAAATGCCTGATGAGATTATAGCCTTTGTTTGCACAATGGGTAGACTGGAATAAATGTTTCATATATGACTTATCTATCTAATACTTAGAAACTACTAGGAACAAAGTTTGTTTACAGTTTTCTGTGATTCTCTATTTTCTGTTAAGATTGCAGATATGCTTTCATCATCATTTCATTTGCTCTATTCAATTGCAATTGTTGTAGGATCTTAGATGTTCATTTATTTTTTGTACAATGTACTGTTTTTTCTTTAGCTAATCAGTATTCATCTAGTGAAACAAATAAAGAATGGTCAAAGAGTCAGTTCTGGACATTTCCCTACAAAACAATTTGATGCAGGGGCTTGTCTATTTGGTTTACAATAACTCATAACTTTTACATTTTATTCATTCTATAGTTCATCAGCACAAAGCATAATAGAGTGGACTCGTGTTTATGCATACACTCAAATTCAGTGGAGAGAAAACAAAGAATTTTTTTTTAATCAAACAAGCAAGTTTATCATTTGTTGTTAGTGTTTTATTACTATAGCTAGAACAAAACTTTTTCGATTGTTTTCTTTACTTGGTACATAATTTGGGCTTAATATGGATGATTTCTAGCATATAACAACCTCATTTTAAGGAGGCGAATAGTATTATTACATACTTAGTTATAGTTAAGACAATCAGAAGTTCAAAATTCTCTTCTACAAGATTTTGTAACTACTCTGCAAACAATAATTGCGGATCAAGCTTCAATGATGACCCAAATCATGGAAGAAATAAGAGCCTTAAAAGAAAAGGTGTCCAACAATGGACATTAAAAAGGTATGCGTGCTAATTATTGAATAATATATATATGCATCAGGTTATTGATTGATTTATGTTGATTAGAAAGCTGCACCTTCATTGTTTGATTTCTATGTTCTTACCCGCACAATAATATCATTCTGGATGGTGTGTTGCTCAACTGTATTTTCTAATATGCCTTAAAACCGTATTAGTTAAAATGATCATTTACTTCTCCAGTCACTTTGAGAAGAATTGTGTCAAGTTACCTACTGTACCATTTCTTTAAGCAGTTTCCTATATTTTCTGATTCCCCACTTGTTAACAAATGAGAACGCCAACAGGGGAAATAGTATAATCATCCCCTGCATCTCATTCATTTGTTCGAGCTGATGTGGTTTGTTTGTTCACTTGAAATGTTACTTAAATTTATTATTATGTAAAAGAGAATGGAT
The DNA here is from genome assembly GCA_034768395.1 of Linum lewisii. NCBI lineage: Eukaryota > Viridiplantae > Streptophyta > Magnoliopsida > Malpighiales > Linaceae > Linum > Linum lewisii. The sequence goes on from CM068296.1 coordinate 6,518,857, forward strand.
TAGTGGGAGAGAGAACTGAATATATAATATGTGAATTGATTTTTCTTTATCTCTCTCTTTGTTAACTAGAGTAGCATGCTGGCCATATTTTATTAAGGATTGTCGTCAGATTTTATGGACTGCACTTTGCAGCAATTTGTTGCAGCACCAAAATAGACAGTAAATTGCTGTAAACATGTACGTATGAATACATTATAACATTGTTTGGTTTGTGTATATCAGATTGGCGATTACATCAGGTGACTGAAGACATGCAACAATATTTTGAAGAAACTTTCAAGGCAGTGAACATGAAGTTTTTTGTACTGAATATGTGATTAATAGACATTTAGGAAGAATTTTGGTTTGGTCATTAGAAGACAAGAAAGATTATGATCATCGGAGTAGATCCAGAACCTGATGAAACTCTTTTTGTGATGTTGCATAATATTTTGAATACGTATTGGATATTTAATTATATATATGCCTTTGAGCTCATGAGTTGTGCACCTATTTTGGTTTCGGATGTGCATATATAGCTATTAAATTGGATTATATTATTGTTATTATTGTGATTCTAATGTCATTATTAACTAGTGGTTCATGAATAAAGAGTAACCCATGACTATTAACCCGTGACTATCGAACATGACCATGAGAGAACCCATGACTATTAGTAACATGTTGTCACCAGCTTAACGGTGACTACTTCCAATTGTCACGGGTGAATTCATGACTAAAAGTCAAAATCCGGTGAGTAATGGTATTAAATCCCATGACTATTGTCTCTTTTTAGTCATGGGTAATGCGGTGACTATTTCCTTGTCACGGGTCCATCCCATGACTAAAAGCCAATAGTCACTCGACATTTAGTCATGGAAAAATAACCCGTGAGTATTAGAAATAGTCACGGGAAATTGGAATTAGTCATGGGAAATTGAGCTATAAGGATGGGAAATCCCATGACTGTTGGTCTCTTTTCTTGTAGTGGTTGTACATGCACCGTCGACATTGTCCTGGTCGATACATATATGTCTGACCATCCTTATAAACAATGTCGGTGCATGTACAACCTAAACCCAAATGACCAATATTTAGTACTACAAAACCATAAACTTTTTCAAATCATAATGAAAAGATATTAATATTAGTTTATATTAATAGATATAATGAAGAGAAAATCATAAACATTTTTCAAATACAGTTTAGAGTTGCATGCATTAAACTAATGACAAAATCATGATGGTCAGAGATCTGAACTATATCATTTTATTAAAAATCAATTATATAAAATCTTTGAGCACGTATTTAATTTTGAGAATTTTACAACTCTAATATCAGTGTACAACAAACGATTAGCCATAGTAACTCCACATGAAACTAACAAATGGTACATACATAATAATATAACTACACTATAAAAAAACACACCACTTAACGGGCGGTTTGGTTGATGGAATTGGATTTCAGTTCTCGGCCTAATGAGATCATTGTAGTGCAATTATCAATTCTCAGATCCAATTTCATCAACAAACGACCCCTAAGTAATTTTATCTAGTTTTAATCAAATTTCCATAATTTTCGACCACCCCAAGAACATAAGCCTAGCCTAGGCCAGGTTATGAAGATAAAAAATTGGCTACAAAGGAAGATTTTAGGCAAAGTCTAAGTCTAGAAAGGAAGCATAGTAGCTAGGAGAGGGGGTGTGGGATAGATAATGTCGGGTGTCCTTAAGGTAAAGAGATGTTGATGTCGGTTCCAATAGAGATGTGTTATTGGTTAACTTCATGACTTTTTTTTTTTTTTTTTTTAATGGGCCAATGTGAATGTCTATATAGGTTTAAACAACCCACTTGTAAAAAAACTGTTGAACATTTCATGATCTTCTTGTTCTTTTGCCTTTGTGTCTTTTCTTGTGTTGCTCAATGCCTCATAATGGAGCTAGTACTATGTACAATGTGGGTGGATTCAATGTTGGAAGTGCTCATGGCCTGAACTAACGAGTTGTTTGGTTTCTGTGATTTGGGTGAATATGCGTATGCAAGAGAAAGTCTTGTTTTGTTAGAAAAGTGATTTGGTTTCATGATGGAATTTGAGGGTGAATGTGGACATTTTGAAACTGTTAATAACTAATATAAAGTCAATCTGAATTCTCTCCAAGAACTCGAGCCACTGAGGACCGAAAGGTCTTGGCATCGAATCACGGTAGCCCCACAATATAACAATTTATCTTTCATAAGGCTTGGTGGACCTTTGCAAACTTTAGTCTCATTTCATGGGCTTTCGTTTGAGGGTGCATGAAACTCAGGTTATAGGTGAAAAAAGTTTTGACAAATTTGATTTGAAAGTCAAACCACACTTCTAATTTTATCTCACATTAGTGAGTCCATTCAAAACAACAATAACAATTACATCAACTTCTAAAACAAGGATATTCAACAAACATGCACAGTATGAAACATCTATTTCTAAAACAACAATATTGAGTATACTAATGAGTATTTTGGTTTCTTTCTAGTATATGATCATCATATTGAGTGTCGAAATATTCTAGATTTAAGGACCAGTTCGATGAATATGTTTCCAGTCTCCCCTTCATGTGGATGTTGGGAATCGAACTGCAGTCCTCTCCAAAACCTAGGTAGATCATCCTTAATTATTTGGGCAGTATACTACGAGTTAGTATGACATTAATATCATGACTTGAGAAATGTGTCATATATGCTGAGAGAGAGAGGAAGACCCACAAAAGAAAAGAAGGGTTCACAATACACATTGCATTGCATCATATGCACTTTGAATTTCAGGTGGAGCTTCACGAGTCGAGAACAAAATTGATATGTATGTAATAAATCTAGCCCAATACTTGCTTGAATCTTCCTCAAACTATATTTTTGCCTTAGTAAACTTGTAGCCACCACTCTTGACTATCTCTAGTTCTATTAGTACATCATACCAATGTGGTTCTATTAGTGCTAATCATAGTTCGCCATTGTAATTGAATTATGAAAATAATACAAGTTCTTAGTATATATATATGGTGCACATATCCTTTTGACCTTTTGACCTTTTAGCTATAGCAATGGATGATGAATGGACAAACGTGGCTTATTTTCCTTCCTTGGATCAACCATAAGAGGGTTCCATGGAAATTTGTGATATCCTTAGTTAGTACTCATAACTCATTAAGTAAATATCTATGTCTATCATCTCCTAATTAATCCTTAGTAATATTGGTTTGACAACATGTAACACGAGAAAATTACATAAGGTATTGAAAAGATGCTCATACGTGATGAATAAATTCATGTGTTTTATACGGCTTTTCACCATAATAAATAAATAAAATTAAACTATGTACCAAAATAAATACGTTCTGAAACTATGTACATATGTAGGTATATTCCCCAAGATACAGGAGTTGTCGCTGTCTGCTAAAAACTCATACTCAAATCAAATGTAATTACAAAATGATTACTTTGCAAACAGGATACTCAATTTTTTATAATTACAAAATGATCACTATTTTATGTAATTTTTATAAAATAATCATTAAAGTTTTAATTTCAATAATGAATTTAACTGTGCTACCGTAATCGTAACTAAATTGAATTTAATCCTTACTCGCGAGCTTGTCGCTGATTAATTCTTCAACTCGTGAGCTTGTCGATGATTAATTCGTTAACAAGTTAATGAGCCAAACTCAACGAGTCGACGAATCGAGCTGAATCGGGTAGGCTCGAACTCGACCATTGAGCTCGCTCGATTCGAACGATATAGACTCGACAAGTTAACAAGTTTTTTTAATTTCAATAAATGAGCGAGTTCGAGCCTACCCGATTCAGCTCGATGCTCGAGCTTGCTCGATTCGAACGATATAGACTCGACAAGTCAACAAGTTTTATGAATTTCAATAAATGAAGAGTTCGAGCCTACCCATTTAGCTCGATGCTCGACATCATTAAGTTTGGCTCGTTAACTTGTTAAAGAATTAATCAGCGACAAGCTCGCGAGTAAGGATTAAATTCATTTTAGTTACGATTACGGTAGCACATTTAAATTCATTTATTTTATAAAATTACATAAACTAGTGATCATTTTGTAATTATGAAAAATTGGGTATCCTGTTTGCAAAGTAATCATTTGTAATTACATTTGAGTATGAGTTAGACAGACAGGCGACAACACCTATATCTTGGGCGAGTTCGCCCAGGCCTGGGGCGGTTTGCATAGGCCTGGGGGAATACTATATATGTACATAGTTTTCAGAACGTATTTATTTTGGTACATAGTTTAATTTTTTTATTTATTATGGTGAAAAAGCCCGTTTGTGCTGAATCCAATTAAATTTTCTTGAAATTCACCTCAGTCGTCCTCTTATGATTAGTCTCAATTCTGTTGCAGAGTAATTGTAAAATTTTCAGCTCAGAGAAAGTTACCGATAGTTCACTGAGTGTCAGGTTTAGACTAATGGGGTAGGGCCTCTATGCCATGGCTCTTGGCTAACTATATAGACATAACCATTCTTATGACAAATTTAAGATACAACAAATATATCTAGCTCAATTTTGTAGAGTTACATCAATGTAGTCCAACCTCTACCGAATTAAAAGTATGCCAAAACCGTAATTCTGCTAACTTTTTTCTTATCCCTCTTCCTAGTTGGCTGCCCTCCTCCATCTTTCTCGTCGACCCCCTTCTCGCAGAAAGAGTATTATATTTTTTTTATAGACACTTATTTCTTAAAATTCAATCTCAAACAATTTAAACCGCAACGTTAATACAATTTTCCAGTTCGATACAATTTTTTTTTTTTGACAAACGGGAAAATACAATGTAAAAAAAATCGAGCTAGATTTGTCCATTTGGCCGGGAAGCAAATGTTTATGCTACAAGCCTTATGGATTATGCATCTAACTAAAATTAAAATAACAAAATTACAAAACATGAATCTGACTAGACTTAACGATGTGGAGAAAAAAAACCAATTAAAATTGAAACCAAACAAATAATGTAATTAAAGAAAGAAGTGATGATCATTAGGAGACCAAATTTTAACCAAGTTTGTTACACAATGATTGATTGATAGACATAGGCATAGGCGTATTAGTGGTCGTGGACTGGCCGTCGCAATCACCGGTGGCGGAGGTCACGGTGGTTCATCCCCAGTGCGCCACCGCAGACAAGCCTAAAATAACAAAATGATTGAAAAAAAAATGAAAACAAGACAATTGCGGTGGACAACCTATGCTCAATTATTTATTATTTTAAGGGTTTAGCATCTAATTGGATTTTATTCACACAATAATTATGGATACTGGGAGCCGATTTTACGATAACAATACTAGAACTGATAACTAAAATAAAAAAAAATTAAGTATCTATTACGAAAGTTGGTACTACAAATTTAATTAGGTACCTATTGTGGAAAATTTGGTATCTGGATTTAAAACTCAGATTACTATGAACAAATAAATAGTTAAAATTATAAAACTGGTATCTAATAGTGTTGTTATGGTGACAACAAAAATACGGTGTTATCTAGTAGATCTCTGGAAGAATTTTGGTCATATCAATACCAAAATAGATTCATTAAAAAAAAACCTTATAGACTAATTGATGGGTCATCGTCCAAGGGTCGGGTTCACCCAGTTAAATCGACCCACCTAACCAAGGGTCTCAAACATATTAAGCCATCATGGTTAGCGTCTTAGGATTACAATCCGGAGATCTAAACCGTTGGAAATGACTAAGATCATATCATATTTGGTTCACCAATCACCCAACCACAAACTGACAACTCATCACTGACAAGACATCATGACTCCAATTACCTATACGTTCTGGACCGTACGCTTATGTAAGCTATCAAACATGCGATTACGCGGGCACGAGTCAGGGTGGGGGGGTCACAGATTAATTGGATTGAAAGTTCACTTGATCACTAATTTATCATATTATGAGGAAATTAGAGTATAATTTGCTTAGTTTGTAGGGTTTTAATTTTGAGGTATTAAAGATTGGGCTAGTTTTGAAATGTAGACTTTTGGTTAGTTTAAATTATTTATTGAATTAAGTTGGGTTGAGATTGAGCTCAGTCTGATCACATTTTTCCAACTCTAATTATTTATATACAATGATATTATACCATACACATCTCAATTATCAACTAACACCCTCCAGTGTTAGGTGCAGCGTTTGGGGTTTTATCAGGTTTGGGCTGGGGTGTCTTTTTCGCCCCTTGTTGGGGGAAATTCCCTTTTTAAAAACTTTATGGGCAAATTTTGTTTCAAATGTCCCTCTTTCCCGGGGCCGCATTTTGGGGGGAAGGAGGGCCCTTGGGGGGGACCCCCCCTGGAAGCTGGCCGCTGTTGGGGGGAGGTGTCCCCGCCCGCAACGCGTGGCCTTGATTTACCTGAGGGGTTGGCGGGGTTTTGGTTTTCGGGTTGGGGCCCCTGACGCCAATGTGACTCCCGGGGGTTTGGGCCCCATGAGGGGGGGGATCCTAGCAAGGTCTTGAAGAGGGGCTTGGGGGCCCGGGGTTTTTGGGAAAAAGGGGGCCCATCAATTCCCCCCTAGCGCGAGTTGTCAAAACTATCCGGGTTTTTGACTTTCGGGGGGGGCCCCCTTAGGGGTCCTTGTGTCAGTTCAAAAAAGACGGCATTTCGACCTTAAAAAAAAATTTTACATGCACTTAAGGTTTTTTAAAAAATTATTAGAATAAAATCTTTTTTCCTATTTTTTTTCTCATGTCCAACGCCATCACACATCATCCTACTAGGCATAAAATTTCCCCCTGTATTAAATTAATTAAAAATTTTTAAAAATTTTAAATTTAAAATGATGGGAATAAAAATTTAATTTTTTTGGGGGTGCTTTAAAAAAAAAAACACAATTTTTCATTGTTTTTTTAAAAAAGGATTTAACCCTTTCAATAAAAACCCCAAAAAAAGTGGTTTTTTAACGATTGATAAAAGCCCGCAGGGCCCAAAAAAACGTCAAACCTTTTTTTGGGAAAAAAGGATGGGGGGGGCCTTTGGGGAAAAAAAAAAATTTGGTAAAGAGCCCCTAAAAAGAAAAATTTTAGTAAATTTTTGGGAAAAAATTTTTTAAAAACACTACTAAAAAGTTCCCCTGGAAATTTAAAAAAAAAAACCAAAGGTCCCAAAACATATGAGGGGGCCCAAGGAAAAATTTTTTTAGGGTTTTAAAAAAACATGAAAAAAGAATGTTTTATAGATTTTCATGGGCAATACATGGTTTAAAAAATAGTAAAAAGGGGGGAAGAAAAGATTCAATGAGTAAAAAGCAAATGGTTTTATACCCAAAATTTTTTAATGGATTTTTGGGGGTTTGAAAAATTTAAAAATTTGAGATGGGTTGGAAGATTTTTGAGATCAATTTTTGTTAAAAATTTTTTTTTTGTTGAAGGAAAAAAAATGTCATTTTTTTTTTGAAAGTCTTTTATCATGCAAAATTGGGGGAAAAATCTTTAGTGACTTAAAAGTCATTTTCAAAAAAAACTGATTAGACTTTCCCTTTCCCTTTCGTTCACTCCTCTCACAAAGGGGGGGGTTTGGAATTGACTTTTTTGCTCTTTGGGCCCCCCTCCCCCCTTTCCCCTTCCCCATTTAGCCCCCAAGAGAAAAACCCCCCTTATCCCCGAGGGGCCAAAAAGGGACTACGTCGGGTTTTTAAAAAAAGCATTACCAACTGGTGACAAATAAATCGCGTGTGTAGTAGTTTATCAATGTGAATAAATTTTGATTCATGAAGGGGTTTAAATGCAAAAATTTTTAAAAGATTAAGTATTATATTTTAAACTTTTAAAAACCTTTTGGGTTTAAACCTTTTTTTTTTAAAAATTTAAGGGTAAAATATGGGTAATAAGTGGAAATTTGACCCGGGGAAAAAAAGAAGGAATAAGTTGCCATATATAATAAGTAGTGGGAAAACAGAGAGGACATTTTAAAAGGTCCAAACCCCATAGAAAAGAAAAAAAAAAAAGGGTTTTTTTGGGGGGAATTGGGGTACCTTGGTTTAAATTTTTTTTGAGACAAATTTTTTTTATATGGTAAGTGTTTTTCACTAATGCCCCTGAAGTGTGGAAAAAAATAGAAAAAACTAAAAAAATAAAAACAATTTAAAAATTTTTTTTTTCTTAAAATTTTTCGACACCAAAAAATTTTTTTTTTAAAAAACGGGGGTTTGGAAAAATTGGCTTCAATTTTTTCGAAAAAGGAATTTGGGGGGAATTTTCTGTAGGGGGTTTTTTTTTAATCAAATTGTTTTTGTGTTTGATTCCATTTTGAATTTTTATTTCAAAAACTTCGTGGGAATTAAAAAAAATTTTTTTATGAATTCTAGACTTGGTTTTTTCTTGATGTATTTACTCTAAATTTTTGGGAATTCCCCATCTGCCTATTTTGGTAAATTTTTTAGGTGCTTTAGTACCCCCCTTTTCTAGGGAAAAAAAAATATTTTTGACGGGAAAAAAAACTTTTTTTTTTTCAATTTTTGCCCCCCCCCCCCCCCAAACCCCCCCGACTTTTGTTTGGCCCCTTTTTTTTTGGGTTTTTTGGGGTCTTTCAATTATTTCAATTTCATTCATAGTGCAAGAAAAAAAAACCCAAAAAAGGGGGGTTTATTGCTTAAAAAAGATTAGTTTAAGCAATTTAACTCTAAAAAAACATTACAAAAATTTTTTTTTTGGGGGAAAAAAAATCATCAATGATTTAAAAAAAAAAAAAAATGTTTGGCAAGAAAAAAACGTACATCCTCCCCCCAAAAGGGGGGAAAGGGTTTTCTCGAGGTGGGTTTTATAAAAAATTTTTCTGAAAACGGGGGAGCGGCCCCGTTTCAAATTTTTCCCGCAAAAACAACATGTATCATCGGGGGAAATGCACGACAGTGTTGTGATTCGCGGGTTGTTAAAGGAAAAAGCCCCGGGTTTTGGGAATTGTCTCGAAATGACCTGGTTTCAGTCCCCTTTAAGCCTTTAAATAGCCCCTTTTTGTGCGAGGGGTTTACCAAACCCTTTTTCGGAGGGCATCCCGGGGGGTGGAAAAAAAGGGAAAGGGACACAATTTTTCCCGGGAACCGGGGGAAAAACCCCCCCCGCAAAACCCAAATTTTTAAAACAAAACGGGGCTTTAAAAAACAATTCACCCTTTTTAAAAGTGTATGTACATATTTAGAAAAAATATCCAAAAAAATTAGGGTTTTTTTTTTGGGGGGTAATGTGAGATTTAAAATAGAAAAAAATGTTTAAAAGGGTTGCTTTTAGTTTTTTAAATAGTTTTTAAACGGCCCTTTGGCCCATTTTTTTTTTAATATTTTTTCCGAAAAAAAAAATTTTTTTTATTTTTTTTTTAGATTACTTTAAAATGTGGGGTTGAATTTTTTTTTACTTTTTTTAAAATTAATAATTTAATTCTTGTTTGGAAAAAAAAAAAAAAAATTTGTTATCATTGTTGGGATATAAAGAATAAAAGCATTATAGTTTTTTTCTTGTTGTTATGTTGAAAAAAACTGCAATTTTCTTTGATTAAAAAGTAAATTACTTCAATTATTAGGTGTTTTCTTGTTTTGGGTTTTTCACTTTGTCTCAACTTTTAGGTTTGGGTTCATCTTTTTTGTGGAAAAGAAACAAAAAAAATTTTTTTGTCAAAAATCGTTTTATCCAAAAAAAAAACCCCTTCCAGAATGAAGGAGGACCCAAAATCCTCAAAAAACTTCGTGTAACTGAAAAAAAAAAAAAACAAAATAGGCTTTTGGCATTTGGCAAACAAAGCAATTGTTTTTTTATAACGAATGAGTAGAATTCAGACAAAAAAAAAGACCAAAAATTAAGGGGTTTAAATCATTAACTTTTCAATTTTTTTCAAAATTAGGTTCAAAAAGGGGTGTACTGGATTCAATTCTTAATCGTGCAATTGCATGTAAATGTGTTTATAAAAGCTCGTAAAGGCTTCAATCGCTCGAGACATAATTCGGAATTTATGATGGATCAATCTCCTGATTGAATTCCTAAATCCCAAAAACCCCACTTATAACAAAGGTGGGGGGAAAAAGATATATGCTGCGACTTCCTTCAGCTGGGTATAGTTCTTTTGGGTCACACTGTTTCGACTTCGGGTTTAATTTGGGGCTTCTTAACACGACTGTATGGGTATTTCTACACCCTCTCAATTTTATAATGTTAAGGCGCCTAGAACAATTTTTCGGAGAAAATTTGCCGAATTGGCTTTTTGCACAATTTATCAGTTCAAATTTGATATGAGCTGTGCAGAAAGAGCTCAATTCTCCAGACTTTCTGCTTTCCACTTAACTTATCCAACCCTTCCCAAGAACCCCCTCAGTTTCATTTCAAAATTCATAAAAAATTTTAAAAAATTTTAGTGGAAATATTGCCCCCATCTTTCGACAAAAGAAATCTGTTTCGAACACACTTAACCAAAAGAACAGTTATGGAGCAAACTACAGTTTTCCCTTACTTTTAAAACTGAAGACCTTTTACCTATAATATATTATCTATTAGCTTTAAATTCATGACCTAAACCCGAAAGTCATTTCCCGGAAGAGACGAGTGCAGCTTTTTTGGCGGGGTTTCCCCCCGGACCATGAAAGAATGTAGAAGCACAGTTTTCGCACTAATGGTGGCGAAAAATTTCCCGTGGAGGGGGGCTCTTTGGGCTGCAATCATTATGGTATCAGAAAGGTTTGAGATAAGAAGGTGTACATTTGGTGGACGAGAAATTAGATGCGAAAATGATTATAACCAATAATAAGCCTCGGGTTTCTTCCACAAAGAGTGCTCAAGCACGCATGAATTTAAAACGTTGAGCATCTTCAATAAACAAGAGAATAAGGAATTCTGGATGATTTCTTGAGTAAAAATTTCGGGTTTTGGATATAAAATGCATATATAAGTATTTGATAATACCCAATGCATTTCAAAAGCTTTTAAAGAAAGGTGGAATTCAAAAAAGTATCAGTACCAAATTTAAAAGTACTCATAAAAGGGTTTATCAGTAATATTGTTTTTTAGACTACAAAGGGTTTTAAACAAAGGCATTCATTATAAACACAAATGTTTACCCGCTTTGGCGAAGAGAAAGGTAAACGGATTCCCTTCCCCCAGATCTTTAAGTTAAGAGCTAAGTGCGAGTTTAAAAAACCCCCCCCAAATTCAGCCCGCTAAAGTGGGAGTACTTCTAGAGAACAATAGCCAATGAGACCCCCACCAGAACAAGACCCCTGAACGAACCATTACAATTTAAGTTCGTAACCCTTTTAAGTATTTTGCAAGCAAAGAGAAGAATCATTTTAAAACAAAGCAGTTGAATAAGTATTTTTGACATCCCGGTTTTGAACCAGTTAAATCCATCATAAACCGAATCACAATACTCGCACTTTTCCCCCAAAATTTACAAGTAACAAAAGTTTTGACAGTAAGAACCATATGCACCACAAACAATTAACTCAAGAAACCCTCCTAAATTCGCCAAGCAGAGAAATTTTGGTTTGAGAAAGAAATAAATCCCCAACAGCATGCCCCTGCTGCTTACCGGCCGATGACTCGTATGGGGAAAAAAAAATCTAACACGGTACAATTTGTTTGCTGAGTTTTGAAATCCCTTTCGTCCTTCACGTTCTCCTTTCAACAAAGGGTCAGCTAAATAAGAATCCCCGGATAAAATATTCCTTTAGTAACATTTTGGGGGTTTTGCAAGCATGAAACACCTTAAAAAAACTGTAGTGTAAGTTCACATGAAGCCCCAAAATTAAATAACAAGTCCTGAATCTCTCCAACAGCAAAGGGATCAAGTTTACAGATCCAACTAATGCTAATAATGGTGATAGCATTAGTTAAAGCATTCACCCACCCAAATTTCCTTTTAATTTCCAAGCATTCATTTCCCCTAGCATTTTCCCCAATTGACAGAAAATTTAAAACTCACCAAACGGAATTTCCCAAAAAAGAAATCAGGGGTCATGGGGGAACCCTAGACCCCACCGTCTTTCCCGTTTCAATTTCTTTTTCCCCCGTCCAAAATTTCTCTCTTTTCCCCATAAGGCACGACTTGGTGTAGATTCGTACCCCATGTAGGATCGGTTTGGCAGCCCCGTATTCGGCCGTTTTAACTCTCATAACAATCGACATCTGCGAGTCAATCAAAAAAAAATAATTTGTTTGAAAAAGAGAAGCAGTCCACAAAAGGGAAATTTAAACGAGAGGGCTGAACGAGTTTCGAACCTTGGGGGGCAGGGGGAGGTCGGAGAGGGGAAAGGCCGGGGATGTGGGAGGGGGTGGAGTGCTGGTGAAGGGTTTCGGTTGATTGAGGGGAAGCAGGAGAGCTGTGAGAAACGGTTGATTGCGTCGTCGCGTCGCTGTCGCCATCGTTGCCGGAGATTTTTTGAGATTCAAACGGAAGTGGAAGAGGAATGGTCTTTCTTTTTTTCGAATGGCTCTTGTTATGGTCTTATGGAGTAGTTCGTTATTATTTTTTTCTTCTTTCAAAGGGAATTTGGTAGATAAAAGGACGTGTCCTTTTTTTCCCCCTTTATTAACCCGGTTTTTGTTTTACTGTGTTTTTTAGGGTTGGAACCCCTTTTATTGGGGGCAACCCCCCTACTCCACCAAACCCCCCTAATTAGGCCCATCCATTGTTCGAAGTGGGTGTTGGGAAAAAGTCGGGTTGAAGTATTTTTTAATTTATGATAAAAAAACAAAAAATTTTTTTTTTTAAAAAATGCTATTTTCTTTAAAAAAATCAAAAATTTTTAAATTTTTTAAAACTTTAAAATTTTAAAATTTAAATAAAAAATATATTTTTTTGCGGCATGTAAACGCATTCCAGTCTGCCCCCATGAGCCAAGAAATACAGATACAAAAAGGTGGGGGGAAAAAAAGAAATTGATTCTTGGGGTGAATGTGTTGAAGTATACGAAATGTCTTTTTTTTTCCCCCACTTCAGATGTTATGTACAGGGAAGTAGGGAACAAAAATGTTAAAGTAGAAAAATTTTAGAGGGTTGGGGAGAGGTTTTTTCTTTAAGTCTGTTTTATGATTGTGACTTTGGTTGTGAATGCGGGTTAAGTATAAAAAAATGCAGGCTAATCACTATAAATGCATCTTAAGGAGGTTAAGCGTTCAGATCATTGAAGAAAGGGGTAAGTTATCAAAAATTTTTAGACAACCTGTACAAAAGGATCCCCTTTTCTCGGCAGAAATTTAGAAACATTCCAGAGCTTGTTTTTACATTTCTCTTTCCCCCTTTAACATAGGCATAAACCAGGTTGAGCTACTATTTTATAACAAAAAAAAAGGGGCACTAGTAGAAAATAACATTTAAAACGGGATAGGTATTTACATTGGTGACTCGACTAAATTCCAGTGAAAGTGAATCAGACTAACATAAATAGAGAAGGCAAAAATATATTGCATATGTAATGATCATGTGATTAAGCACTTCATCTATAAAAAAACCAGCAATAGTGCACAATTGGTTTTCCATACCATGTCTCTAGTCTCTAGTAATGATATATCTATACACATATAGAAGAATAACTTGACAATGGAGACTCATGGCCTTCAACATATGTTACACAGCAACAAGTACAGACTAAGCTACAAGCTAAAAGTAGTCAAAAGAGTAGAAACCCATCGAAATTTAGCTGAAATGTGCTTTAAAAACAGAGCAAGGAACTAGCACCTTCTACACTGTAAAATCCAAGACAATCGGTAACTTGATCGGGTTAAAGAAGTCCAGATAACAAGTACATCACAAACACAAGTGACAAATGAGAATACAGCGATCCATTCAGTGGGAGATCCAAGAAGAGGGTAACATATACCTTTCCCGTTTTCGCATCCACTACAGTGGATACCTGAAGGCGGGGTCGAGCTAAGGCCCTAAGATAGTCACATTCCTGCAAGCAACAAAATTACTGGTCAGTATCATAATTGTCAGCCCTAGTGGTGAAGAAGGATGATAACATCTAAAACCATGGGTTTCAAAGCTTTAGGTCAGCACCATTTATCAATGAAAATTTATCATATTTTCTGGCCATAACCATCATAACCAGTAAGTTCATAACATTCCATCGCAGTTTACAAGTCAAAAGGCAAATCCAGACAGGGAATCAGCAAAATGGCATAAGTATTAAGAACCATAAAATACCATCCCTAGAGTAAAGTATGGCTTTCAGGGTGCAAAATGAGAGAGCTTTTAATTAAAGAGATCATGGCATGAAGTTGAAAGTGGATGTGATGTGATGGGGCAAAGGGGAAGTTATATATCAACCAATTGTAGTATGATAGCATTGATAGAAAACAATGGTTTGATTGCAGTGTACAGGGTAAATCTAATTCAAAGTCCACGTCTAAGCACCTGTTGAAATTGAAAATCATTACAGAATGTAAAGGAAATAACAAGATTTTATATTCCAACATCAGTAGACTGCTATTTCTGTTAAGATACAGATGTACATACCTCCATGCTCAAAAAGTTATGCAATACGATAATTCTCGGTGACCAGCTGATAACTTCAGGTTTAACCTATCATAAGAAAACAAGGAAGATCTTAAGATGGATGTGTTGTGTAGGCCCTAAAAGGGAAATGCTGTTTTGTGGACTCTTGATAAAATCTAAATCTGAAAGGAAAATAAGTAATAAAAAGGGTTTTTCAGCAGTCATTAGACAAACAAAGGCAAAACAACTCATTAGTTATCAAGTAAATAATGGATAAGGCTAGCAATGCACAGAATGCAAGCCACCCACATAAGTGAAACCAAACATGGAAGAGTATGACCTCATAAACTCTCCTTCATCATTATCAGACCATTTTCATTACAACATGAGTATTGGAAAAAGAAAATGAAGGCACCAATGCAGGGTTCTTCCTGAGCAAGGTTACTGCATATTCAGCGACATAGAAACATATTTCAGATACGCTAAACTGTAACATATCAAATTTTCTCTCTTGTCCTAGATATTGCTCAAGTGTCTGTGGTTCCCACTACGGTTTACTTATAAATACCTACAGCAACAGCAAGATCATATCTCCAGTTTTGAATAAACTCCAGGATTGAAAAGAACAACTTACAAGTCCAATCCTCAGGCTCTCTGCTTCTTTATCATTATTCCAATCAGGCATTCCTGGAAAATGATGCGAACAGGACATTAACAACCACATACCATATACAAGACGAGGGATACATTAACAGGCAATGGGCACCAGCTAACAAGAGTTCAACATTCAAAAAAAAAAAAAAAGCTAACAAGAGTTCAGCACACTAAAGTCTCATCTGAAATAAACATTTAATTGCAAAAATAAGCAATTAAATGTTTTCAGTGAAATAATTCCAAAAGATGAGTATACAATATTTTTCGAGGAAAAGCAAATGAAATCCTTCCCTCTTTTTTTTGGAAAAGGAAATCCTTTTGTTTTCAGTGAAATAAATCATTACAAATATCTTTAGTCCATCAAATGCTTATTCGTAAATAATGGGTATCTGATAGAATTCCATCCTTCACAATTATGAAACATGTAACGGAAAAGAACGAAATACACTACTAGAGATTCAATAAAAGTAAAGCGACAATGACCTATTAGCACCTCAACCCCTATGGCATTTTTCTTGATTGATCAATCTAAACCTTTAATTCACATAAAACATCAGTGATAGGATACATTCACCAAACAAATGTCATCTATGATTGAGGTAACCAAATCCATGTTCAACTAATTTACATCCGTCCAATCATATCTGATGATAAGACAAAAGTCCAGACAGATATCATCTATGATTGAACCTTGAGTTAAGATCTCAAATGCACATGTGCCTAGTCGCTCAAGGCTACTTAACAGTGACATGGCAGAACAATGCAATAAGCAACTCAATGATACACTTTATCAGTAATACTCGCAAGTTGGACATGCTGATAAAAGTTCAAAAGATAGAGAAAGGTATGGATACCATATGAGCTTTCCAACTTCCGTAGAAATGCTAATTGACATAAGGCACCTTGCAATGCAATAACAATCGTAGCTTCAGTGATTAAGCACCAAATTATTAAATCTCCTACAACACACGGGGCTTTTAGGTGCTGCAAACTAGCAACTACATCAAGTAAACAGCAGAAGGAGACTGACAGTGTCACTCATGCCAACAACTGCACACAAAAAGATCCATATGTGCTCGGTGACACAAATCATCAAATGGTCATTCCTTCATTTTTCTTTTCTCAGATTGGTAGAATAAGGCGAAATGAAGCTAATCTAATAACAGGAAATCAACCGGCATTACATGTACTGTCTCAAGCATTTTCCTACCCCATTCCTCTACTATCTCCATCTGAGAGACTCTAATCAGTTTCACATCACATGATCTGAAAACGAATACTGGTGTAATTAAATGCGTGAAACAGAAGAAAAAAAACACAGATTATTTGAATGGCCGAGCTGGATCCCGAGTTAAACGCTAGTATGTCAGTAACCGATCAGAAGGAGTCTCAAGTAAGCAACCGTCGACATGCAAACCAAACAGAAATGCCGAACTCACAGCTAGACAATTATACAACGCAACACCTTATTGCCTTGTAGATCAAAAGCAAAACCAGATAGAATCAATCAAGCGAAAGCGTCGCCATCAAAATCAACACAAGTGAATAACAGCTCGTTCGAAAGCAAAATAAAAAAATTAAAAAAAATCCACAGCAAGCACGAAGCAACGGATGATGAATGAGTTATAAACTTTACCGATTATCATCCCGACGGTGACGAAAGTTAGGAGTCCGAGAATGATCTTCATCGCTGCCGCCATCGCCTACCGACTGAAGGCCGTCTGAGAATCGAGTGCGATGAGAACGGAGGAGGCGGAGAGTTGCAGTGTTGGATACTGTTTAAGACAAAGTGAGAAGAGAAGAGACTTCCGTTGTTTTGTTACTGCGGTCCGTCCAAATGTCCTTTAGCCCAGTTTTTTCGTTCTTTCGGTTTTCTTCTTACGGTCGTCATAGATACGGCAGGCAGAGGGAGATAACAGCAAAACCGCGTTTCATAATTCTTCTCTTCCGTTGACTGAAATGGACTAAAATTAGATTAGACTGGTAGCTGCTTTTCTTAAGTTATAACTTATATGTCTTCAATTCACTACAAATTGGTTATTCTTACCACGGTTTTGTTAGTGTAAGAATGTTATGATAAGTCTAATTGATGATAAATTATTTAATTGGATGGTCAAGAGAAAAGTGAAAAAAGATTAGATAAATATTGAAGGAATAAAATAAGAGTAAAATTAGGTTAAAAAGTTTGGTAATTATTAATAAATAAGCGAAATTCTCGTACATATAGGTTTATGGCCACCGTTTCACTACCAAGTTTCTTTCAATTCTATTGACAAACAATTGTATGTCACTAACAACTATCAGAATCAATTTTCTTAATCATTTAGTCATACACTCATACTACATTAGGACGATATGATATTTTGCGCTATCAAACATATGCAAATTATCATTACTATACCCGTGCAAGTGGCATCTCTAAGAAATAGTTTTTCTCGTACTTTTATTGAGAACACCTAATTTCTCTTCATTTTCGAAGAGAGAAAAAAAAACACGTTTTCGAAGTATGTAGAGTAGGAGACTTGACTTCATTTCAAGCCAATTCAAGCTCCTTATGGGGATTAGGAGTAGTCGTGACAGTGGGGAGAGAAGGTTACGTCGTTGATAGTCAAACAGTTAAAAGTGTCGAAGTTTCGAACATATTGTAGTCAACTGAGCACTGTAAAAGCCTTCACATCAATCAATTATTAATCAAAATTCGAGTTTTCAAATAGCAAAAAACTAGGGGTTGTTTGTTTGGTAGAATTTAAGGGGTGATTTGCCTAGAATTGAGGTTCAAATCTAGGGGTAGAGAATTCAATGAAATAGATTGTTTGTTTTGCAAAAAAATAAGAGAGATTTGCCAAGAATTAAATTCTAGAGTGGGTCATTTGTAGATTTCAGCCCCTTTTTGAAATCTCTACTTAATAGTAGTGATTTGAGTGTGTGTTTCCATAATTACCCTTGTTTATAGAAGAAGGAGAAGAGAATGGGAAAATGTGAATAGAGGAGAATAGAGATAGTTTGGTCTTTTCCATGTTGGTTTATTTATTTTCATTTAAATATTTTTAATTTTTTAATTCAACATTCTCACAAAATCACTCATCTAAACGGTCTATTCTGAAATAGACAAGAATTCAACAATCACTAGCCATTCTAATTCCCTAGCTATTTCAATTCTCTCCGATCCAATTCTACCAAACAAACGACCTCTAGGATAGTTGATAATTCCACCAATCAATTATTCAATCAAATCAAGAAAACTAGGATAGTTGGACTGGATTACAACATTTGCTAATGAATAACTCCATATAAACCATTTCAGAGCAAAGAATCGCACATTCCCGACCAATTTAAGGCCAATAGACTGACATCACATGTAAACTCAGAGCATCAAACCAAGGAGCAATAGCCAGTAAGGATAACCATTAACACTTGTCACGAAATATTACTGGAGAAAACAAACCGATAATAACATACGCTTATTCACTATCCTATAGATACAAAGGAAAAGACTATTACAAACACCCAACTACAACAAACACAGCATCAACTCAACCAAACATCTCTCCCTCTTAGTAAGCTCTCAGAGCCTGCCTCAACTTTCGATCTTCTTTAAGCTACAAGGAACGGCAGGACGGTTAGCATGAACGCATCGTAGGAGAATGTAGCAGTGCCCGTGAATGCCATGTCCTTCTCTTTGAACTTCTCTGTCAACCCCTGTATCGAATTAGCCAACCACAGTTTCTTATCAGCATTACTAACAAGTAACAACAGACATAGTCTAATCTGGGTTTGAATCAAAGTACAAGTTAATTCAAATGATGGACAATGAACTCACCTTGACAGTAAGACAGCACCTGCAATGCATTCCCCAAAGAGCAAGGTCCAGCAAAGGAAAGAAAAGGGCACAATTAGATCATAGATTACACACTTTGAACAAAACACGAAAACCCTTTACAGGATCAGAAGAAAGCGATAGAGGGATAAAGGGGGTGATTAATTACTCGATGAAGTTATCGTATTCAATGGAATTGTTCCTGCCACCGGTCTTGTCGAACTTGGACACCAACAATTGAAGAACAACGTTAGAGACTGAAAATCCCAGGCTCAGCAATGCCTCCTTCAGCTCATTGGCATCGATCTTGCCGCTCCTATCCCTATCGAACCTCTCGAAAATTCCCTGGTTTTGGTTGAAACAAGCAAGCAATTTGTTAATCAAACCATCAACACAAGCCATGATCCATCTTTCAACAGCTAGACCCACCAGCCACAGATTAAAATGGAAACTGAAAAAATGATGTTTCACTTACCCTCCAGCTCTGAAGACTGTAAAATACTTGAGTGAACTCTTTTGGTCCTGTAATTCATAAACAAATTCCATGTCAAGAACAGTCAGCCTCTAGTCAATTGGATTAGAATAACGTTTGGCCTAATCTAAGCCATCAACCTCAGTCAACGTAGGGACATTTCGGTCAATTCAGGGAACTAAACGACAAGCGAAATAATTAACCACCGCATCCGCCGGCCGCGTGGAGTGATGGTAGTCTTCGTCAGACGTCACAGCCAAAACCAACAACTCCACCACCGCGGACATTAGAAAAGGCAAGTAACAATTCGCTAACGTGCACCAAAGAAAGTTCCAGAATAAGCAGTCAACTCAAAACAATTCCCTTACCGATCTTCCTGGTGTTGGTGTTCGTGAATAGGTACATGAGCAAGTGAACGGTCCTCAAACTGAAGCTCTGATTGTAGCTAGAGAGCGCCCTCTGGAGCTCCTTGTCGTCGATGAATCCGCTCCTGTCCTGATCGGCCATCTGGAAACACGCCACGATGCTCGGATCCGTCACCGGCGAGAAAGCCGACGGCACCAAGGACGCGAAGGGGCTTCCGTACGACGCCGACGGAGGATATCCACTCCCTCCTCCTCCGTGACCAGACGACACCGAGTGTGGCTTCTCCTTAGGCGGCGGGGCTCCGTACGGCGCTGCGTATGGGGCGGAAGGAGCGCCGTGCGGCTGCTGGTGAGATTGAGGAGAGCCGTAGGAGGAGCCGTACGGTTGGGGCGGCGGAGGGGCGGAGCCGTACGATTGGGACTGTGGATGGCCGGAGGATCCATACGGTTGGGGCGGCGGAGGGCCGGAGCCGTACGATTGGGACTGGGGATGGCCAGAGGAGCCATACGGCTGGGGCGGCGGAGGGCTGGAGCCATGCGATTGGGACTGGGGATGGCCGGAGGATCCACCGTAGGGTTGGGCAGTTGGCGGTCCGCCGTAGCCGTAGCCGGAAGAAGGGGGCTGGTAAGGGTAACCGGACATGGTCGTCGGTGTTGAAAAGATGGGGAAATTTGAATCGGATTTGCTTTCGATGGAGAAAGATAATAGATATTTTTAGTTCTCCGATTGTGTGTATATATATGGAGTCGGAGAGGGAAGGGGAAATTGCCAAATTGGGCGGAAGAGTTTGATTTAATTACAGATCTGCCACTTCTTTATAACTGCAGTTTACGCGGCTCCGTGTTCCATCTTATTAATAATGTTGACACACACATATTGATATTGTCTTAACTCGTAAGGTTACGAGTGAAAAATAGAGCTATTGCATTTTTCCACAATAAATTTTGATGTTATTACTTATTAGTTACACGCCATCTTAACATAGATTTGATGAGAATACTATCATTATTGTTTATTTCGGTGAAAAGATGGGATGACAACCCCAATACTACGAGGCTGGCAGATAGCAATTACGTAATATTTCAATCAGTTAACTTATTTATTACAGAGAGGGGAAAAATATGGGTATTAAAATCTAAATAATTATCACACAAGACGTAAGAAAATTCGCTGCACAAATTAGCTTCGCGGTAGATGTGGTTCAACTCCACTTGCCAGTTGCGACTGCAGAGCTCCTGGTATTAAAAAACCAAGAAGAGTGTTGGTGAGTTTCGCAACCTTTAGCCAATAAAAGATCGATCGCTGTTTTCGAGTCCACTTGGATTCGCAATTTTCTAATTCTCGTGCTCCAAGCGAGTTTCATTCCCACTGCACGAGTGATCGAGCAGCTCCCCAAGTTCGCACTGAACGTTGTAACGAAGTAGTCTTTATCGTTTGTTCTAGGAAAAAATGAGTCATTCGTATTAAGGGTGAACTAGTATCTCTCTTTCCCTAGCCGCTATCCTATCAGTTGGGTCTATCGAGCTGTACTCAGCACTTCTCCAGCCAACTAAACGACCTTCCAGCTATAGTGGATGAGGATTACCAAATATCAACATTGCTAACAACCTCCTCGATATTTTGGATTTTGTTTTCGAACAGTTTTTTTTATACAACATACAAGTTTTGCTCAAGGATAGGTAAATTTAGGATTCAAAAAATGATAATTTAAGGTAGACATAATTGCTTTTTTGTCCAACATGCTCAAGGATAGGTAAATCAGGGATTTAAAATGATAAGTGGTTAAAATATGGGTATTGTGACAAAAAAAATGGTTAAAAATCTTCCATGCAATTTTATTCACCAATCAAACAACAAATACATTATTATGTGATCAATAAGTCAACAATAAATCAGAAATTAAAAAATTATGCACATCTAATTGCATCTTGTGCCCAATATTAGTCAGGTAATCAATCATCTACATGATTATCCTCTCTATAAATATAAAATAAACCCGACGTCTCATGCTCTTTACATCAACTTATGTATTTGGTCCACAACATCAAAGTGTTGGTGACCCTATCCTCTTTATAGCATATCAAAACTTGGATTTAGTAAATTTATAAGGAATTGGAGAATAATTAAGTGATGTCTTATTTGGTGGAAGAATAATGGTATACATGCAAACATGGCGTGGTTGATACGAGGGTAATATTCAGCAGAATATATAGCTGCTACTCGTCATCCCATCGTCCTTTTATGAAAAGAGATTCATCAAACTTTATGCTTTTGTTCCCCACCAAATTGGACAAACCAACTGGGGAGAAATATTGTTTTTGGGAATTATAGGGTGAAATACTTAAAATAATAAATCTATAGGATGGGTTACAAGCTCGTCCTAAAATTTTAATTCATTACAGAGTGGTCCTACTATTATTAAACGGGTTGTAGAATAGTCCTAATAAGTAATGACATCATCAATGTATTTTTTCAATCATTGATGTAATCAAAACAATAATTCAAAATTCAACAATATGATTCAAATCTAAATCTAACCTCACCTACCTTGTAAACTTTGATTCAAAACTAAATCTAGTGAGTTAGATTGATTATTGGTATAATTTTAGATTTGAATCAATTTAACATTAATTTTAAATTATATTTTTGATGACATGTTAATGGTGACATGGTTAAATGCATGAAAAAAATACACTGAAGACGTCATTAGGACTATTTTTTGTAACTCGTTTCATAGTAATAGGACCACTCTGTGATGAATTAAAGTTTTAGGACGAGTTTGTAACCCGCCCTATAGTTTCGGGACGTTTTAAGTATTTGACCCGGGAATTATATAACTTATTAGAGGTTTGGATTCAAGACTTTGATTACACAAGACGGACGAAATAGGTAAGATTAGATCAACCTTGTGTAGGGCTCAGTTTGTATTGGACAGATACGAATGGGTCACTATATTTTAAATGCTTACGAGTAAGATAAAATATGTGATTGATCTTACCATTAATCATTTATGAGGTTTATCGAGTGTAGCTCGCGTCATAGTGGTTCTATGAGAATTTGACCTTAGGTCGGTTGGCAACTTGACTTGTAGGAGTACTGTTATGTGATCTGCCTTGATTTCACCTGATCGACAGTGTGGAGGGTGCATGTGTTGACAACCTTTGTGGATTGTGTAACACCTTTAGGGTGCATGTCTTGGCCATATCTATGGGTTGTGGTGCATGTCTTGACCACCTTTGTGTGCACACCTTATAGATGCATGACTTGTGTGTATGCTTTAGGGACTTGCTTGATTCCTACGGGAGTTACCTCAGGCACAAAAAAAAATAATTTAACCATTTATTATTGAACTGAATCAAACCACTGATAATATTGAATCGAACTGAACTATGGACAAACCGATAAAGGAATCATTAAACAAAAATACGAGACTAGGGTTGTTAACGAACCAAGCTGCTCGTGTTCGGCTCGGAAGAAGCTCGATCGTGACTCGGCTCGAAACGAACAGAGTTGGCTCGTTTATAAACGAGCCGAGCTCGAGCTCATGTCTGCTCGGCTCGGCTGGCTCGCGAGCCAGCTCGGTTCGTTGGCTCGAACAATGCAGCTCGCGAACTGGCTCGTTAGAGTTCGTTACACGGCTCATCGATCAGCTCGAGAATGGCTCGTGAGCTGGCTCGATTAAGTAGCTCGCGAGCTAGCTCGATTTTGGAGCTCACGAGCTAGCTCGATTTTGGAGCTCACGAGCTAGCTCGATTTCGGAGTTCACGAACTAACTCGATTGGCTCGTGAAATGGCTCGATTTTTGCTCATGAAATGGTTCGATTTTGCTAAAAATTCTTGATCTTGTAAACAATAATATTCATTTTGATTTTTGAGTATGCCTACAAATTAATAATAAGTAAAAATTCAGAAAAATGAGTAAGTTCGAAACCTTGCAAATGAGCTTGATCCGAGCTCGAGCTCGAAAGCTTGCAAACGAGCTCAATTCGAGCTTGAGCTCGTTTAGGTTCATTAACGAGCCAGTTTCGAGCTGAGCCAAGTCGAGCTCAAAAGCTTACAATCGAGCTCAAGCTCATTTAGGCTTGTTAACGAGCTAGTTTCGAACCGAGCCGAACTCGAGCCAAAAAAAAATTGGCCGAGCCGAGCTCGAGCTCGAGCTGGGCAAAGCTCGGCTCGTCTCGTCAACACCCATCGGACATCAAAGCCCACACCCAATACCGGAAAAGCTAAACCAATAAGCAGTGCACGTTAGCAGAGATGGCACCAACCCGGCGCACTTTAGCTGGTCCTGACGCTTCCCACCGTCTGTCTCGACCACAGCCCTTCTTCCCTGCATCTTATCCTACGCATCCTTCTTCTGATCACTCTCCTCCACTCCATCTCCTACTCGACGACGGTGCGTCCATTATTAGGGTTTCCTGCTTCAAACTTTTACCCCCTTCTTTAATTTCACATACCTCGCTCAAATTTCCAGAGGCGTTTTTTCCTTCCACATGCTCTCTTCTCCAACCTGGATTCTCGGTTCTTAGTGGTTTCTTCTTAGCTGCTCTTACTCCATGGATCGCAGGAGGGAAGCTAACGACTCGCTTTCCTACTCCAACCTCTTCAATCTCGAGGTTTGTGGATTTGTGTGATGATTTTCCTCCTCTTGAATCTGTAGTACTCTTCGAGTCTGTTTGGTCGTCTGCATTGGTTGGTGATTGCATTGGTTTTGTTAGGTTAATTGAATTTCTCGTTCGACTGTGATTGATTCACAGCTTTTTAGTGAATTTCACGACTGTGTGTTTCATTCTGGTGATTTGTTTTTTCTTTTTTTGTTTGTTAGTCTTTGATGAACTTCAAAGTCCCACAACCAGATGATGAATTTGATTATTATGGGAATAGTAGTCAGGATGAGAGCAGAGGTAGCCAAGGTACTCACCCCTCCCCATTGCTTTTCCCAAACATTCTCCTTTCTCCCAATTTTAGATAAGTTTAGTTGGATTCTCTGTTTGTATCATATGATCTCTAGTTCTTGCATTGGTGTTCTCTTTAACAACTTCCATTTAGGGGGGCAATGTCAGTTGTTCTGACGTGTGAGTAACAAATGTACAGGTGGAGCAATGACGAAGTATGGTAATGGGAGTGTAACGGAGAGGGATCCGAGTTCAGGGAAGCGAAGGAAAGTGGCTGCGGAGAGTGACGGTGAGGAGGAAGATAGGTCTTACGGGGGGCGCATCACCGAGGAGCGTTACAGATCAATGCTGGGAGAGCACATAAAGAAGTACAAGAGGAGGTTTAAAGACTCTCCTAGTCCTGCACCTGCTCCTTCTCGAACTGGAGCCATGCCAAAGAACAGTGTGGGTAGTTCGAAAGCTAGGAAACTGGGAAGTGAGCAGCGAGGTGTATATGATATGGATGTGACATCTGAATGGCATAATGACGCTACAATCCCTAATCGTGGGGATCGTGATCGAGATTTTACTCCCAAGTATGTTTTTGTTCCTTTACATTGCGAACCATATTGTTTAGTGTTTCCATTTTCCCTTCACTTCTGATGTCTGTTATATATATGTGTGTGTGTGAATTTATGTTCTTGTCTTGCTCATTACGTTGTGGCTCTTAACGCTTTGCAGAATCTATTACGAGCCTGCTTATCTAGATATTGGGGAGGGTATAACTTATAGGATCCCTCCTTCTTACGACAAGATGGCCGCTTCCTTGAATTTGCCTAGCTTATCAGATATTCGGGTAGATGAAGTTTACTTGAAAGGTACCCTTGATTTGGGGTCTTTGGCGCAAATGATGGCCAATGATAAAAGATTTGGTTCTAAAAGCCAAGCAGGGATGGGAGATCCGCACCCTCAGTATGAATCTCTTCAAGGGAGGTTGAAGGCATTGGCAACATCTACTTCCATGCCAAAGTTTAGTCTTAAGATATCTGAGGATGCTTTGAAGTCTGCCATTCCTGAGGGGGCAGCTGGAAATATAGCACGCTCCATTTTGTCAGATGGTGGTGTGTTGCAGGTTTATTATGTAAAAGTTTTAGAGAAAGGAGACACATATGAGGTTCGTCTCTGTGACTTTACATTGCATGATTATGAATCCTTCGTCTCTATCTTGACCAGTGCTTTATTTTATGCAGATTATTGAGCGAAGTTTGCCAAAGAAACCAAAGTTGAAGAAAGATCCTTCTGTGATTGAGAGAGAGGAAATGGAGAGGATTGGGAAGGTTTGGGTCAACATTGTAAGAAGAGACATACCCAAACATCATAGGATATTCACTACTTATCACCGTAAACAACTAATTGATGCAAAAAGGTTCTCAGAAAACTGTCAAAGAGAGGTACACATGCGATCCTTTGGTTTTTGCACGCGTGGTTGCTTTTACTTGTTGAAATTCACCTTGCCATCCTGCTGTATTCAAATCCCAATTTTTTTCCTGAATATTTTTCCAGGTGAAGTTGAAGGTTAGCAGGTCACTCAAACTCATGAAGACTGCAGCCCTTCGAACTAGGAAGTTGTCCAGAGATATGCTGCTATTTTGGAAACGAGTAGATAAGGAGATGGTATTAAGTTCACCCTATCAAAGCTTTATCACTATTCATCTGCACCTTCTGATAATCATATTACTATTGTTTTGTATAGTCCATCTTTCATCCACCTTTTCTCAGTATATTTCATCTGTATGCTTGCATACATGGACACATAGATGCATTTGACTGTTAATTATGATCACTGTTTGGCCTTTATTTCTCAATTTTCTTTATGAGACCTCACAGCCTCACACTATTTAATTCTCCCTCCGTAGGCGGAGGTAAGGAAAAAGGAGGAAAAGGAAGCCGCGGAAGCTTTAAAGCGTGAACAGGAGCTCCGAGAAGCGAAGAGGCAGCAACAACGCCTTAATTTCCTCATACAGCAAACCGAGCTTTACAGACATTTCATGCAGGATAAGCAAAGTTCACAACCTTCTGAACCCTTGCCTTTGGAAGATGAGAAACTGGATGCGGAACAAATGGGTTTAATCTCTTCAGATGTCCAACCTGATGAAGAATCTCCAGAGGATGCTGAACTGAGAAAGGAAGCTTTGAAGGCTGCTCAAGATGCAGTTTTTAAGCAGAGAAAGTTGACAAGTGCTTTTGATACTGAATGTTCAAGGCTGCGAGAGTCAGCTGATACTGAAGGAATACCAAATGACGACTCTGTTGCAGGAGCTAGTCAAATTGACTTACATAACCCGTGAGAACTTCTTTTTGTTTCCCCTGTTGGTAAAATCAGGCCAAAGGAGGCAATTGTTTAATGTGCTTGTCAATACTCGGCACAAATTTGCCTGACTTACAATGCTTATCTCTGCAGGTCGACCATGCCTGTCACATCAACTGTTCAGACACCAAAACTCTTCAACGGTAGTCTAAAAGAATATCAGCTGAAGGGTCTGCAGTGGCTAGTTAACTGTTATGAGCAGGTCTGGGACTGTAATATCTAACAGATAGTCGAATAACATGTGTTTTCAAGCTTTTCTCAATTGAGTGTTTTATTGCATTTAGGGTTTAAATGGTATACTAGCAGACGAGATGGGACTGGGTAAGACTATTCAGGCAATGGCATTCTTAGCACATCTGGCTGAGGTGATTATTCTTCTTCCAGCTCTAATTTATGTGTTAATTTGCGAGCTCTACTCTTGTCAAGTTAAACTGATTGTTTTTTACAGGAGAAAAATATATGGGGTCCCTTTTTGGTCGTTGCACCGGCTTCTGTCTTGAATAACTGGGCAGATGAAATAAGTCGTTTTTGCCCGGAGTTGAAAACATTGCCTTACTGGGGAGGCCTCCAGGAACGTACTATACTTAGGAAGAACATTAATCCCAAGCGTCTTTATCGAAGGTGATCTTCAGTATCATGATGCTTTTGGTTCTATAGGAAAAATGATCTGGATTTAAATCATGAATTATAGGTAATTATTGAATGAACTAGTAAAAAGGTCTAGAGTTAATGGTTTCAGGGTTCTTGCACCCTTTTTTGGGACTATTTTGAAGCCTGCTTTAGCTGAAAGTATCATCAGCATCTGATGAGACATGAAAGCTAACTTTTTGTAGTAAATCATAACAGCATCATCTGACTAATAATTGCTTTCTTTCCAGAGATGCTGGATTTCACATTCTCATTACAAGCTATCAATTACTTGTGCTGGATGAGAAGTATTTCCGTCGTGTGAAGTGGCAGTACATGGTACTAGATGAAGCGCAGGCTATTAAAAGCTCTACCAGGTTCTGACCGCATCTCGTGGTCTATATGTTCATGTATTGTTACTGCAATATGTCCATTTTTTCTGGCTTATGTGATATACTCTTCTGATGAATTTGTAGCTTGTTTCCATTGTTTTCTTGACATAGAATTTTCAATGATTTGATTAGTTCAAAACTCCAATCTTTATTTCTTGATGAAACAAACGCCAATCTTTTATGTGAATTAAAATATAATTTTTCCATTCTTGTGGACTATAGATTGCAAACACCTGTCATAGGTTGTAGCCCCATTGGTTGGCATCTGTAGGTTTTTATTTTGGCTGCATTTTTTTGCTTCTTAGAAAACCTCCTCAATGATTGTTCTACATGTGCAAGGCAAAAGAATTGGTGCAAGAGTTGTTTTTTTTCCGGATTCAATGGTGTAGTTGTATCTGTTCTGACATTGGCAGTGGAAAATTTATAGACCTTTGCTTTTTTGTCAGCTTAGTTTTGATATATATATGTTCTGTTTGTCGGACTATTTTATGGGGTTAACCTTTCATACTGTATCTGCTGTTTTCTGAATCCAATTGCTCCATTTTGCAGCATAAGATGGAAGACGCTTCTCAGTTTTAATTGTCGTAACCGCCTACTTCTGACTGGTACACCTATCCAAAATAGCATGGCAGAATTATGGGCACTTTTGCATTTTATAATGCCCACATTATTTGATAGCCACGAACAATTCAACGAGTGGTTTTCAAAAGGGTATGCAACTTTTTGAATTCGAACAATTTTTCATAAATGCTAAGCATATAATTGACCATTTCACTTTTTATCAGGATCGAGAACCATGCAGAACACGGGGGTACTGTAAATGAACACCAGCTTAACAGATTGGTAAGTACACTAAAAACTACTTTTAGTTAACTTTTGATAAACCGTTGGTTTGAGAGTCTCTTTATCTTTATGAGTATGATGGCAATTCAAACTAAGGAATGCAACAAATCAAGGAAGACAAATATGTTGCTATTTTGTTTTCACAATGTACACACATATATCATATCTCCTGGTCAGGTGGTGCGCTTCGTCTTTTTGTCATAGTTTCTATCTTGATATAGACCCTCTTTGGTTATCTTCTGTTGGTAGTCCCGTTGTCCATCTTTATTCTCTATTGATTTCTCATCTATATCGACTCTTTTTCTTGACAGCATGCAATTTTGAAGCCCTTTATGCTACGTAGACTTAAAGCGGATGTGACTCAAGAGCTCACTAGGAAAACAGAGGTTACAGTTCACTGTAAGCTGAGCTCACGACAGCAGGCCTTTTATCAAGCTATAAAGAATAAGATATCTCTTGCGGAGTTGTTTGATGGCTCTCGGGGATATATTAACGAGAAGAAACTTATGAACTTGATGAATATAGTGATTCAGCTCCGAAAGGTGAGTACCTGTTTGTTCTTCCCAACCACTGATTAGTTTATGTGCCAGAAACAGATAAATAAGTTAAATGCTTGTGTTGCAGGTATGTAACCATCCAGAATTGTTTGAGAGGAATGAGGGAAGCTCGTATCTGTTTTTTGGGCAGCTTCCAAATACTCTTCTACCTCCTCCATTTGGTGAGTTAGATGACATACACTATCCAGGTGGCCAGAATCCTATTACATTCAAGGTATTTTTCCTAGTTTATAGTTAAACTTGTGCTTATGTACTTATTCTTCCTAGGTTGAGTAATCTTTGGTTTTAACTTTTACTTTTGTGGTTTCGCTGTCTTAGATACCAAAACTAATCAACGAAGAGACTGGTGAAAGTTCTAGGGTGCTTCGCTCAACAGCTGCTCCTGGTGTCTACAGAGAATTGTTTCTGAAACAATTTAATATTTTCTCCGCTGAAAACGTTCAAGCTTCCTTACCTGCAGAGACAAACAATTCGCCTGGATTGTTTTCCAGGAGTGGGACATTTGGCTTTACCCGTCTGATTGATTTGTCCCCCACCGAAGTTGCTTTTCTGGCAACTGGCTCTCTTATGGAGAAACTGTTGTTTTCTATGATGCGATGGGATCGTCAGTTTCTAGATGGAATTCTGGATGTCATTATGGACAAGTTGGATACGGATCCACTTTGCAGGCAGCTTGATGCAGGAAAAGTAAGAGCTGTTTCAAGGATGTTGCTAATACCATCCAGATCTCAAACTAGTGTACTAAGAAGGAAACTTGCCACTGGCCCTATTGATGCCCCTTTCGAGGCTTTGGTAGTCTCTCATCAAGACAGGCTTATGTCCAACATAGAAGTCCTTCATTCGACATACACTTTCATCCCAAAGAGTCGAGCTCCACCGGTATACTGTGTTATCATTCTTTTTGTTCTATCGTTTGCAAACACTTAATAGAGAATGATTTGGTATGAACAAATTTTTTTGGCTTTACAGATTTCTGCCCAATGCTCGGACAGGAATTTCTCTTACAGGATGACTGAAGAACTGCATCAGCCTTGGTTGAAGAGGTTATTGATTGGTTTTGCTCGGACATCTGAACTTAACGGTCCCAGAAAACCAAAAGGACCACATCCCTTAATAGCAGAGATTGATTCTGAAGTGCCAGTTTCTCAACCTGCCCTTCAAGTAGTACACGAGATTTTTGGGTCATACCCCCAATGCAGAGCTTTGACCCAGCAAAGCTACTTACGGTATCTCATTTTTCACTTCTGATATGTGTTGAATAATTGAGCATGCCGGGTGTTTTAAATGCTAATTCTTGTTTGCTCATCCTTAGGATTCTGGGAAGCTGCAGACGCTCGATATATTGTTGAAACGGTTGCGTGCCGAGAACCATAGAGTTTTATTGTTTGCACAAATGACAAAGATGTTAAATATTCTTGAGGTACTGTTCTTTGTTACTTCTGGAAACTGTTGATAAAGTATTTCAAGTTTTGAAACATAATTTCATGTTGGCCCAGTTAGGGAATAATTCTTCTTCGCTATGTCCATGTTTATTGGTTATAATTGTTAATGCTGCTCGGATTTCTGTATTTGCAGGATTACATGAACTATAGGAAGTATAGATATCTAAGACTTGATGGGTCATCCACCATTATGGACCGGCGGGACATGGTCAGAGACTTCCAGGATAGGTAGGGAATCTTTTTGCTAAGGGCTACTTCTGCATACCAGAATCCCTTGTTCTTTTACCTCTCCTTTTGGATCTCTCCATTCCAAGAATGATTCGCTGTGTTTGTTATTTTTCGTTTAACATGCCTTGTCTATGTCACAGGAATGATATTTTTGTGTTCCTGCTGAGTACTAGGGCTGGTGGAGTGGGTATTAATTTGACTGCTGCAGACACAGTTATCTTTTATGAAAACGATTGGAATCCTACGTTAGATTTGCAGGCTATGGACAGAGCGCATCGGTTGGGTCAGACAAAAGATGTTAGTTCTTTTTGCCTCCCTATGATCGTATCATTTCTGTTTGGCCCATGTAGTTTGAATTCTCAACGGGCTTGTAAATGTCCTTCCTTTCTGGTTTTCCCTCTGGCTTTTCGAAATTCTCGTGTTTGCGCAGCTGGAATAAACTTATTTCCCTGATATGAGATATATGGTTAGGATTCCAGTGTTAATTTTCTTGTACCTTGCTTCTTATAGGTAACTGTCTACCGTCTCATCTGTAAAGAAACAATCGAGGAGAAAATACTGCATCGGGCAAGTCAGAAGAACACCGTCCAGCAACTTGTTATGACTGGTGGTCATGTGCAGGGCGATCTCTTGGCTCCTGAAGATGTTGTGTCTTTGCTTCTTGATGATTCTCAACTCGAGCAGAAACTAAAAGAAGCTCCACTGCAGGTTGGTTTAACTGCAGTCTTTATTTTGTTACTTTTTCATTTGAATTAAGGTCTTAATTTCCCCGACAATTTACATTGCTCTGCTGATTCCAGATGAAAGATACTAAAAATAAGAAGAAACCTGCAAGGGCTATCGTGATCGATGCCGAAGGTGATGCAACTCTGGAAGATTTGAATGAAATTGCGGCCCGGAATGCTGCAGCACCTGAGCCTTCTCAAGATGCCGACAAACCTAAACCAAGTAGCAAAAAGGTACGTAATACTCTTGGTTTTGATGTTTAATTAATAACCTCTGGATTTGTTTGTTTATCTTGCTGCGGATTCTCACTTGTAATGTTGTTTTCCGCAGAGGAAAGCTGCAACCGATAAGCCCACTCAATCCAGGCCAAGGAACGCAGCAAGGACAACGGAGCCAAGCTCTGTATCTATAGATAATGACACAGATGGCGGTGTATCTGGTTCCGACCCGCTATCAGAAAGAGGAAAGCGGCCAAAGAGACCAAAGAAGAGTGTAAACGAAGCCCTAGAGCCGGCATATGTTGCCTCGTCTAGACTTGATTCCGCAGCACATACTCAGTAACCAGCAGCCTTGGAGTTTGGTTCAGGTTAATACTTGCAATAGCATCGGACGAAAGGTCAGGACCAGCAACAGATTGTCAGAGATGCCGCAATTCAATTCTTTCGACTCTGAGCAGATCGCTTAGTAATTGTAAGATCAGTGTAGATAGTATTGGTCGCAAGGATGTTGGTTTAGGGTATACGATAGCTGGTTGTTTTACCTAAAATATTTAGTGTACAGGGGGTAGAGCAGGCTGTAGATGTTTACCTATGTAGTATTATCAGCATCATGTCTATAGTCGAATTTAAGGTTCAATCGATGATTCAGATTTCAGATGTAACTCTTGAGTTTAGCAGTATTACAGATGAAATTCGAAACTATCGTTTTATGCAACACAAAAACATAAATTACTGTCTTACATAAACAAACTGTAACAAATCTGTCAACATTAGGATCGGCACAACCTAGACAATCACTGAATTAACTGACAACTAGACACGAAACGAGGAACATGGAATTACAGCTTCAGAGCCTGGACATGGTGGCGAATGTGATCATCGATGAAAGTCGAGATAAAGAAGAACGAATGATCATAGCCTGGCTGTCTTCGTATCAGCAGCGGAACATTTGCACTCCTGCACGCCTCCTCGAACTTGTCCACCAGCAGCTGCTTGTCATGGAGGAATTTGTCGTCCTCACCCTGTCCGGAAATATGACCACCACCGTAAGATTATACTATAGTTGCACACCGACAGAAGACGCTTTTTACGAGTTCAATTAAGATGAGTCGTAAACTCTACCTGGTCAATTAAGATGGTGGCTGATACATCACGGAATTTGGTGACGAGACAGGTAGCATCATATTCCTGCATTATCATAAACTCCATCCATCAAACTGTAGTCAATTGTGCAATAATGTGTATTTTTCGTGTCGTTACAAATCGACATCTTACCTCCCAGTCAGCTTTATTGCTACCAAGGTAATTAGTGAAAGCTTTCTGACCCCAAGGGCAGTTCATAGGGTTTGAAATCGGCGCAAATGCAGATACAGACTGAAACAACACAAGCGGCAAGAAACAAACATCATAGATAATCTTATATTCGAAAGAAAGAAACATCCATGATAGAGGTCCAAAGACAAAACATATTGTTCGCTGTAGTGTACCTTGTATTTGTCGAGGTTTTTCAGGTAGATTGTCAAAGCTCCATGGCCTCCCATTGAATGACCGAATATGGAAGACTTTGATGTATCGAGCTGAGGGAAGTTCTCTGTCAGAAGCTTTGGCAGTTCCTTTACGATATAATCATACATTTGCCAGTTCTTCCACTTCTCTTGTGTGGCGTTGAGATAAAATCCAGCACCTAGTTCAATAGGAAACTACAGGAAATCAATGCAAGGTATGTAAAGACAAGCCTACGAGGGGAAAAATTCGATCTTTGCATGAGGTCAGAAATGCAATATATGTTGTTGATAATGGGTCATTATGAAAGCATGCCGCAGAAAATAAGTTGTAAACAAATTTATTCTATGACATCATTACAGAACAAAATTAAGAATTTATCATTGAATCAGTCTTCTCATCTTAGTATAATCCAATAAATCCTACAAGTTAACAGAGGGAAAGGCTTCTACATCCATTACTGGTAAGAAAAACACCTAACCAGGAATGCAACATCCAGTGCACAGATAACAAGTTTTCAGGTACAAGACCTCGGATTATAGCTATTAGTTGACTTTGTACTCCCTAACAACAGATCATAGATGATACACTCAAGAACCTTCCAAGTAGTTAAGCTCAGTTATCCAACATGAAATGCAGAGTAGATGAAATTATCAAAACATTTTCATGGAAGATTAAGAACAGGAGTCACGCACCGACGCCAAAATCCCAGCTTTCAGACTCTCCTTCCACATTCAGTCCTCCTGCAACGTGTATACGAGCCATGAACAAGATCATGTCATATGTTTTGTGTACAAAATTAACATAATCATAACATTATAACATAAGAAATTGGAAAGATGATGATAGTATAGATACAATGCTAGGATCTGAATAGGTCATCAACATAACCCTCCATACATCCCTAACTAGAGATCAATGGAAGAACCTAAACCCGATTAGCGAAAAGCTAAGCATAAATCATCTGACAATGGGCAAGAATCTAAAAGGAACAGATTACTTGGAGAAGTGTCGGGTGCAATCAGAGCAACACCCTCAGCTGATGCAGCACGTTGAGCTCCTGACTTTACTATAAAGTTCTCATCAGTGCAGGTTAGGCCAGATAGCCAGTAAAGCACCTAATTCAAAACAACCCAAAAAAACCCACCAATCATAATATTAGAGATCGTTAGTTTCCACAAAGAAGATTGCTGATAACTGTAGGCATCTGCACAAATACTAATAGCTCGTTCGGCGCTGGGTTTTAAGTGATAGATTTTGATGCAAAGTTTTTTAGAGACATTTTAAAATATCTCATAGAGGAAGTGATACTCTAAAAAGACTCGCATCTTTATAAATACACTTGAAATCGTATCCAAACGATATCTTCGATTAAATCCCTAAACAATTGAAGTGATCATCTTACTGACAGTGATTACTGAACTAGCTACTTAACACTTAACAAAAGTAAGAACAGGCAAACTGCATGCGATTGTGAAACATAAACGAGAATCGGGGAAAAGGGTTAGTGAATCAAAGTCAGAAGTACGAAATTTTTTGAAGGAGGGATTTGGGAATTGATTGTTACAGGGAATTTCTGGGAAGGTGAAGCTGAAGGAGGGAAATAGACGTGGAAGTTCATGGAGCAGCCGAGAGTGGAGCTGAAATGGTTGAATCTCTTGTTGTATCCTCCGAACATCTTCGTGCTGCTTATCTCAGTTGGCTTCGTCGTCTCCATTTTCGCTAAATTGAACGAGCTTCCGATACGCTGAGTCTGAATTTCTTGTGGTTGTTGAGTAATCTTTTTCAGTGAATGTTCTTCGAGGTGATCGATTTAAGGGGAAATGATAGAAGAACAAGTGCTGATAGTTGGGCCGAGTTCGGTTCTAAACTCAGCCCTTTAAAAGCCCATAAAACCAATAGCTTGAAGCCCAAATATGCTTACCAACTTGAAGCAAAAGTTGAAAAAAAATCTATAAAAACTTTCTATTTTGATGTTATTTGAACCATTAAATAATTAAGATCGGTCGATTTTTTTGGGCAGAAGATCCGGACCCAACCTTTTAAGGTTGGACCAGTTTCCAACCAAAAATCGGAGGGGTAATTTTGTCATTTTAAAAAGTTAAACATGTAACCCTAAAAAATTGCCACAGCCGCCGCCTCTTCTCTCCTTCTTTCTTCTTCTCTCCTCCTTTCTCTTTCTTTCTATTCTTTCTCAGCAAAACTCCCATCTCCCCATAAATCTTCAATTGGAAGCCAGATTAACATTCTCTCATCGGAGTGATGCGGGCCGGAGCAGCAAGGATGACTGCGGAAGCAGAGGCGGTCGATGAGACGTGGTCGGCGGAGCAGCCCGCGAAGTCGGAGCGTTGTCGGAGCAGCGGCAAGGGCGGAGTGTCGTCTTCGAAGCAACGACGAGGTCAGAGCGACTGGAGAGTGGGTCGTCGACTTGCTCCTTCTTCGTCTTCCGATCCGTCTTCCGATCCGTCGACTGGAGAGTGGGTCGTCGACTTGCTCCTTCTTCGTCTTCCGATCCGTCTTCCGATCCGTCGACTGGAGAGTGGGTCGTCGACGAGGTCAGAGCGACTGGAGAGCCTTGCCATCTCTCTGTACGCCGTGGCCGACATCAGAGCAGTGGCGGCCGACGAAAGAAACAACGGTCGACGGCCGACGGAAAGACGCAAAGAATGATTTCACACTTATTAAAAATTACGATTTCAGTCACTCATTTTTATGGTATAGATAGTTTGATTGTTTAGTAATAAAATTTACAATTTAAGTCACTATTTTTGATGTTGTTGACATTGTTGGAATAACTCGATTGGTTAACTAGTTAACTCGAGTAGATAACAATCTTGGAATAAATATTTTATCGTCGCATAACATGATAACTTGATTGTATAACTAGTTAACTAGTTTTCAAAATTAATTAACTAGCTAACTCGATTGGTTAACTAGTTAATTTGATTAAATAACTAGTTAACAACTTGTTAACTAGTTAACTCGATAAGTTAACTAGTTAACTCGATAAGTTAACTAGTTAACTCGATTGGTTAACTAGTTAACTCGATTAGTTAACTAGTTAACTAGTTAACAACTTGATAAGTTAACTAGTTAACAACTTGATAACTAGTTAACTCGGTTGGTTAACTAGTCAACAAAAATATTGTTATCAAGTAAAAAATTTGTTAACTAGTTAACAACTTGATAAGTTAACTAGTTAACTCGGTTGGTTAACCTGTTAGTAAAAAATCTGTTAACAAGTTATCAAACAAAAAACGATGTTAACTAGTTATCAGTTAAAAAAACACTGTTAACTAGTTAACAGCAAAAAAAGTGTTAACTAGTATTTTTTTGAAGTAAAAAAATTTATTGAAAAAAAAAATTCAAAAAAAATCCAAAAAAAAAAAATCACCCGGAAAAGTCGTCGGACGGTCGCCGGAAAAATCGCCGGCGCCGGCGGCCGGTCGCCGGAAAAGTCGCCGGCGACGACGGCCGGCCGCCGGAGTCATCAGCTGTCCCCTGCAAAAAATATTAATTATTTAATTTAAATATAATAATTAAATTATTTGTGTAATGTCCTAAATACCCCTAACAATCTAGACCATTGGATTGGTCAATGGGTCAATGGGTGATCTAATGGCTGAGAATGGGTTGGACCGAATTCCAACCCAAGAAATGGTTGGAGCTGGATCCGGCGCCATTTTTTTGGTTCAACTATAAACTAAAACAATGATATGTTGTTGTACGAGCTATGAATATGAAAAACGAGTTGAATAATCATAAAAACTTTGTTATGTTATATGTTTTAAAGTGATGTATATAAATATAGTACTTATAAGATATTTGATTTTCTTAGTAATAATGTGAACCGACTTGTTGGACGTGTTTTCAATGACTCAAACCTGATTAAACTTATAACCCTTAAACCTCTCTCTCTTCACATCGATGTGTTGTATGGTTATGATAACTGTGAAATTTATTTTAGAGAAAGTTAATGTCGTCGTAAATCAGTGGCATAGCTAGGATTTCGATTCACGGGTATTGATCAAAGTCTTTAAAAATAAAATGTAAATAATTTCAAATAATAACAATATATTATAAAACATTTATTTATAATTAATATAAAATAAAATGCATATGATTTCGCACATTCTGAAAATATGGTATGTGGACATCATTTTTTTGCCATGGAATTTACCAATTCTCACAGAATTAATCAATTCCCATTTTCTGTCAGGAAATTGATTGTCCAATTCCTCTCAAATTGAATTCCAATCGAGGTCCAGTTCCACTTCCATCCTATAATTGAACTCTTTTTCAAATGGAAAGAAATTGCAATTCCCTTCTAAACTAACACCAATTTGGAATTGAATTCCGCTTGAAAGCCAATGTTAAAATGACAAAGTACCATAAAAAACAAAGAATTAATTACAGTTCAATCACAATTTAACTACAATTTATAAGGATTTGAGTAGTTGAACTACTTACCTCTAAACACGGATTCAATCAGGTATGATATTCATCCATTCAGGTATTACTAATTCGTTAATCTTAAAGTTGTTAGCTTTCAGCGATGCATGTGTTTAAAGCGAGGTGCTTTCCGTGTAGTGTTTGAGCAGTCAATGTTGAAAGTGATGCAAGTCGATGAATAGATCAATGACCCGGACCGAATGAACACAAAACAACCTTACCCTGAACCGATTTTGACCAACACACTCAACCCAGTTATCATAAACCTTCTAACTGTTTAACACACATGAGCTGATACAGTGTGAACTCCATTAGGAAATAATTGAACACAGAGAGCTGAACAACAAAAGGGCATTCATTATTAATGAAGAAGAAGAAGAGGAAGAAGAAGTTGGGAAGAAAGAAGAGGAAGAAGAAAGAAAGACAAAGCTCCATTAATGCAGTACAGCACCACAACCAACTTTAAACATTACTACAACTCAATCAAAACTGTGCTATCCATCTATCAACTCCTCCCCATGCCTTTTCATTAATTACTACTCCAATTGATCTTTGCACCTTTCTGGTATATCCTCCCCCTCTGTTCTTCCTTCTTCTGTCTGTCAATTCTCATCTGTCATACTTTTCATCCACCCTGCAATTTCATCACCATTTCTGCATGCTGAATTACCAAGCTTCATGCAATTATTGAACCCCCCATTCAAAGGTCGGCCATTGTTTTGACTATTTGAACATTTCTTATTATATTCTTCCATACAGCAGAGATTGTAGTTGGGTAGATGAACAAACAAACAAATTTGCAGGCGGATAAACCAAAGTGGATACTGACTATTTCTGTCTCTCACTCAATCATATATCATATAATGTATCTGTTAGTTAATTCTTACAGCTGCTTTTGAGCTGAATTCTTCTTGAATCTTCCTCCCTTTTCCCACCTTTTGACGTCTACCATTTTCTCTCTTCTTGTTTCCATTTGATCCCTGTAGCAAAAATTGCAGCATTAGACAGATCAAAGTTCTTGATAACTGGGCAGTAATTAGGATCTACCCAGTAGAGATTTCATCCCTTTCATCTCTAAGCTAACTGGGTTTTTTTTCAGCTCATTACCAGAAATCATAGCTCTGGTTTGTTCCAGATTGTGGTGCTTTCTGATTGCAGTTCCTGCAAAGGAAACCCTAATTGTGGTTTAGCAATCAGAGAAAGGAAAAACCCCTCATTTCCTGATTGCAGTTCTTACAAAGGAAACCCTAATTCTGGATATTTAGCTTCGGAATCATTCAATAAGGAAAAACTTGACTGCTGAAAGAACAAGAAGGCAATGGTGGGAAGCATTGAAACAAACCCTAATCAGAACGGCTGGTCCTCACCAGTCCACACCTCCAACGGCCAGGAAGAGAAACTCGACGAGCTCCGTCGCCTGATGGGGAAATCCGACGGCGACCCACTCCGGATCGTCGGAGTCGGCGCCGGCGCGTGGGGGAGCGTTTTCGCGGCCTTACTCCAAGACAGCTACGGCCAGTTCCGCGACAAGATCCAGATCCGGATATGGCGGAGGCCAGGTAGATCCGTCGACAGAGCCACCGCGGAGCACCTCTTCGAAGTGATCAACTCCAGAGAAGAAGTGCTCCGGCGGCTGATACGGCGGTGCGCGTACCTGAAATACGTGGAGGCCAGGCTCGGCGACCGGACGCTGTACGCCGACGAGATCCTGAAAGACGGATTCTGCCTGAACATGGTGGACACGCCGCTTTGTCCGATGAAGGTCGTCACGAACTTGCAGGAAGCTGTCTGGGACGCGGACATCGTGGTGAACGGAGTTCCGTCGACGGAGACCAGAGAGGTTTTCGAGGAGATTAGCCAGTATTGGAAGGAGAGGATTAGTATGCCGATCATCGTATCGCTGGCAAAAGGAATCGAGGCGGCGCTCTCGCCGGTGCCGCATATCATTACTCCGACTCAGATGATCAGACTCGCAAGTAAGCTTATATTTTATTAATTTAATTTAAAATTGTGTACTTTTGTTTAGTTGCCAAGAAACGGTGCCGTTTGAACAAATTTGAAGTTCGAGCTTTTCTGGCTATGGCGATCCTAATCAGCGGGAGTGGCGATGGAGAACATACTGTATCTGGGAGGACCGAACATTGCATCGGAGATACACAACAAGGAGTACGCGAATGCTCGAATCTGCGGAGCCGAGAAGTGGAGGAAGCCGCTCGCTAATTTCTTGAGG
Organism: Linum lewisii; assembly: GCA_034768395.1. Lineage (NCBI taxonomy): Eukaryota > Viridiplantae > Streptophyta > Magnoliopsida > Malpighiales > Linaceae > Linum > Linum lewisii. The sequence continues at coordinate 6,559,082 of CM068296.1, forward strand.
CAGCCACATTTCATCGTCTGGGATAACAGTGATCTCGTCACTCATGAGGTCATGGGTGGACTCAAGAACGTTTACGCCATTGGAGCAGGTAACCTCTAATTGGCTAGCTAGCTTCGCCTTGTTTTATGCATGCCAGGTGCTTGATGAATTGTCTGTGTGAATAAATAAGCGTTTCACTCTCTCTTAACGTAGCGGTTCAGAATTTTGATAGACTTGTTAGTAGATAATCAAGCATCAAATCCCCAAATGTATGAATGAATTGTGAATTGTGGAATAGGATCTTGAACAAATTTTGGATTCTGACAGTGCAACCGATTGAAGAGAAAACATTAGTTATCACCACGGCTCTTACAACCATACTGAAAAATCGAACTAGTCAGGTTAACGATATGGAGTTTAATGGTTCAATGGTCATAAACCGTGTTTTGAACGTTACAAATCGTCTTATAATGATGCTGAAACACAAGAATAAATGGCATTATAACTGGTTGTGTCTCGGCAGGTTTGATTATTCTATAGTATTTTAGCATACCGGACTGGATTGTCGGGTACGATATGGTTTTTGACAGACCGTGTTAAGTGCATATGTTCATGGGGTAATTGCATTCGGTTAATGAATGTTATGTATAAATGAATGCTGAATCTCCCCAACATCTTGAGTTTGTTTATGGGATGCAACGGTTCTTTACTGTCTGTCTCTACATCGAAATGGTTCTTTAGCTGTGTTCTGCTGGTGTGCTTGATTGCAGGGATGGTAGCAGCACTGACAAACGAGAGTGCAACGAGCAAGTCGGTGTACTTTGCACATTGTACATCGGAGATGATATTCATCACTCACCTGCTTGCGGAAGAGCCAGAGAAGCTTGCAGGGCCACTTCTGGCCGATACTTACGTGACCTTGCTCAAAGGTCGAAACGCATGGTACGGCCAAATGTTGGCCAAGGGAGAGCTTAGCCGTGACATGGGTGATAGCATCAGTGGCAAAGGAATGATCCAGGTCTGAAAATATGCAGCTCTGCTTCTTTAGACCTCTTTAATTCATCATTTCTTGCTAGTAATCTGCACTTCATAAGGATTCAATGCTTCACAATTGTCAATAACCGTTGCATCCAATAGCTCAAGTTGTTGGGAGAGGGTTCTGAACGGATCTTATATTGTTTCCTAATAACAGTGACATAACTCATGAGAGTCAATAGCTCGGGATGATTCCAAACTCGGATACACTTATACTGAAATCAGGATTCTGGATATCTGGTGAAATTTTTTGCAGGGTGTATCTGCAGTTAGGGCATTCTATGAGCTATTGAGTCAGCCAAGCCTGAGTGTGTTGCATCCTAATGAGAAGAAGCCAGTTGCACCTGTTGAATTGTGTCCAATCCTCAAAACTCTCTACACCATCCTCATTACAAGGTAAAAATTGTACATTCCTGTCACTGTCTCTCGAAGAGATCTTGTCGCGTCACGATATGGACAACTCTGTTAGCTTGACGAATCGTCATTTTCGCTGTCTGAATTTCTACAGGGAAAAGTCGTCGCAAGCTATTCTACAGGCGTTGAGGGACGAGACGTTGAACGATCCGAGGGAGAGGATCGAGATTGCTCAAACTCATGCATTCTACAGGCCTTCTCTCCTTGGACAGCCTTGAAAATTCCTGCAGATTTCAGTGTGTGTGATTTTGATTGATTTCATTTGTGTGTTCTTACTGATGACAAGAAATTAGTTTGTTGTATAATGTGTGGACCTTTGCCAATAAACTTATACGTATGAATTACATTACAGAAGCAATTATAGGGTTATGTGTTGTGTTTCAACCTCAAGATAACAAAACCCGATTGATTAAAAAGCTACCACGACCATTAGTACGATCAAGTTATACCGATTGGGGTTGGGCCAGAGTGTGATGAAAGTACAAAATGAAAAGGAAGATCAGGGGTAGGGTTGGACACTGGATAAAGTCATAACGCTGGTTATTGATGGTATTAGGGATTTCAGTTCAATTTTGGTAATTATGTCTTCATTTCGATTCCAAACCCCGAACTCGTACCGATTATATAATTGCTACCTAGCTGACTCCTTATGAATCCTCATGTAACAGGAGTAGTGAATTCTTACTTCCAAGAGTCAGCTAGGTGACACTTTCTGTTAGTAAACAATATAAGATCCATTCAGAACCCTCTCTCAACAACTCGAGTTATTGGGATGCAACGGTTCGTGACACTTTGAAGAAAAATTATACTATCTAGATGATGTAATTTTGAGAAAGGGAAAGAAGTCCAAGAAGTGTTGGAACAAATTAATTTTAATTGAACTAAGTCCATTTAGCTTAAAAGTAAGCCTGTATCTGTTTTACTTTCAACCTGGCCTTAAACCTAAACCTAAACCCTAATCAACTTCACTTAAACCACCCAAATCGAATACATGGAACGAAACCATTACTAGGATCTACTAATTATGAGGACTCCTCGTAGTGTCCTTATATCAGGACATTACTTCTACCGTTGGATGATGATCTGACGGTGGGGAACAAAGCAAGAATAAAATTAAAAATAGAAACTAGTATATATATTTTAAACAACCCAAAAAACCCACATTTCTTCTTCGTCAATTTTCCTCTTTGTCGGCGGTTCTCGACGTTTTGAAGGCCTTGCTCGGTTCACCGTCGACGAGCACATTAATAAGGGGTTATAGATGACTGTTTGAGAGTTTTGGATCCAATCTTTCTCTTCTGATTTCCTTTTGAAATTGATTTTTGTTGCTTTTTTTTTTGTTTGGTGGATAACAAAATAATGCGGTTCTGGAGTTTCTAAGGATTGTTGAAGCGAAAGAACAAGTTGTCGTTGGGATGACGCATCATCTGGTTATAGAAGCGGTTGATGGTAAGAAGAAGCTTTACCAAGCTAAAATCTGGGCGAAGCCATGGATGAACTTCAAGGAATTACATGTAGCTATCCATCAATGTCTTCGCTTAATGTACAGCCTCGCCCTCGTCTCCAACCCCGCACGCCTTGATCCAGCCTCCAGGCCTAGCACTGTCTCCAACCTGATCTCCTCACCTCGAGATTTTATTTCGATTTTATATTGGGAACATGTTCATATGTATGAACCACATTGTTCTAGTTGTCGATTTAGAAACATGTTTTTTCCCGTTTACGATTTGGAACAAGGTGGGTGTAATGAATTTTGAGATGCGTTAGTTTTCTGATTTTTTGTACCATGTAACAATTTCATTCTTAGGAACAATTTGCTCCGTGTGACAATTTAGAAACAATGAATATACTATGATTCCTTTTCAAAAATTAATTGATTTCCATACATTGATTCATGACTTTTCACCAAAGATAGAAAAGGAATAAAAATCCTATAAATGTCATAAATTAATAATAAGGCCTAATACCCTCAGATGTCACGAACTATTGCGTTATTACTCGCGTATATACCACGTAAGCCCTATCTGGAGGTCGTCACCAACTATTGGATTCTGAGTTTCGCATAACACGCCGTTAGTTTTCGATGATTTTCATGACAGGTGGCTAGACGGAGTTAGCTGACGGTATAAAATAGTCTAGTTGACATCCTATGTGGCAATATTTTATAATTTCTTAAAAATAAAAAATAAAAATAAAATTTAATGAAATAAAAAAAACGTTTCTTCCTTCTACATTCTCCCTTTCTCTCTCCACTCTCTCTCTCCCTCTTTCACCTCCACTCTCTCTCACACTAACCCACCCCCTCTGCAGCTCAAACTAACCAACCTCCTCTGTAACTCAAAAACCCACCTGACCACTCTATCCAAAACTGAGGGTCAGTTCGTCGACGGGAAAGCAAGCTATGTCTACAGCCAAAACCTCAATAGAATATGTTGAAGGTGATCCTTATTTTGCATGAGTCGCCAACCCTATTTTGCCAATAAAGCAAGGTTGAAGGGCGAAAATCTTTAAATACCAAACCCCCAATCGCTTTCGGATTAGTAAGATTATCCTTGAACGTCCAGTGGATGCTCCTGTACTATGAATTGCTCATTTCCCCCCTTCTATTTTGGCAAACTTGTCCTTGGAGGGCCTTGACCAGAACTTGGCAGTCAGAATGTATTTGTGTATGAGACCCGGAGAACGTCGCCATCCTGATGGCCTCAAGGAGGGCCTTTGCTTCCGCCATTAAGGCGGATGAACATTGAAATCGCATATGAGAACTCACATTGCACTCCTTAAGGTACGTGCATTACTAATTAAATAAATCACCATGATTAGACATTTTAGCTCTATAACTATTGATTTGGACATGAAGACGAGTGACAAGTATGAGGGAGCTTGTAAAACTTTTCGCAATGTATATAGAGATGGTGGCCTCTATGCTGGAATCTTATCATCATTGTTGGTGAGTCACCAACTATTCAATGTAGTTTATATTTCTTTAGAAAAGATTAATTAATCATGTAGCTAATATGTATGATTTTTGTATTTTCAGGGTGTTATTTCGTCTGTGGTGATAAGTCTTTCTGTGACTCTGTCTAAAACTCTTATCGTCTTGTGAAATTCCAAGGTTATATTTCTAGTATCATTCTACATATCACTTTAAATTTTAACTCATGGTTCAACTAACTGGTACATTCATTATGATTTATTAGCTTTAGGCAAGGTGATTCTACCACAATGCATGATCTCAAGTCCGATATCACTACCAATCTTATTGCATCTATAGATAAATGTTTGTTTTTTAGACTAATTAATTACATATCTCATATATGTAAAATTAATATTATTATTAATATTTTTTTTTTGTTACAGTGACCTTTCCAATTGAAGTTGTGCAAAGAAGCATGCAGAAGAAGAAGAAATTAGGTTTAGGTGTAGTGTTGAAGAAAATCGTAAAAGAGGAAGGTGTTCTAAGTTTTTATGGAGGCATTCACTCTCACGTATTAAAGGTGGTTATTGGTCATGTAGTTGCTCATACAATTTTTTAGATGGTAAAAAATCCATGTTGCTTAGTCAATACAAGATTTTGTCAATTATAGGGTCGATTGAAAACCAATTTCTTTATGGATTGGTGCTTGAACACGTGGAAGAAGAAGCCCTCGACTTGTTAGGGATAGTAGCGGATGATAAAACATAAAATTTTGTATTATTATTATTTTAGACATGTGTAGCATTTTGTAAAATTGAGAAAATTATAGTCAATGTATTTTATCATTTATAGATTTGTTTTGTAAAATTGAAGTACTTATTGGTAGGTTTTTCAACATATTTATTTTCCAATTTCTCTGAAATGTTCCACGACCACTATTGCGAATAAGAGCACCTTCGAATCTCGATTCCAAGTTGCACGCTAGTTCGTCTGAACACAGTGACCTCACGACCTCAAAGACTGTTCGACGAATCGAGTTTACTCCCTCTCAACTATGCAAACCCATGACCTAAACGTCTTGCAAAATGGAAGCAGAAAGAAGAGTTTATCGACTCCTTAACGGCTATACTACCGTTGCTCTGGGTTCCGATTACTCGCGTCGAAGATCGTGGGAGTGTCTTTAGGGTTACCCTCTCAATATCAACTTTAGGTTATATTTTACAGTTTATAATGTCTATATGTGCATGAATAACATTAATTAGTTGCAATTCAAATGATAATGTTGTTGGGATATTAGTTTTAGGTCCATCTTAGGTGAGTAGTTTGATTCACTTTTTTTACCATGAATAATTTTCAATTTGCTTTTTTGCTTGAAAATCCAAGGGGACTGCAAAGCACGCCGAATTTGTAGTCAAATCGAGTGATAGTCAGACTGAGTTGGTCGGGTTGGGTAAATTCATCAAGTCGGGCAGCAATTTCGAGTACATGTACCTTGCGAACCAACCCCAAAATGGGAAATTAGTCAGGTGCCGACCCGGGTTGGTGCTGAATCCGTGCTGAACGGCATCCGGGCCGTCCATTGAATATGGCCCACATATAGACGCTTAGGATGTAATTTAAACGGGGGCCCGCTTTTAAGGGGTAGAATGGGGTTTTCGCACCACACGAAATAAATGAGCGGGAAAATCAGACGTCGTGTATCTGTAACTGTGCAGACATGGGCAACCGTGCAGCCGTCGCGTCGCGTCGTTTCAATGGTTACTTTTCAACTTATATATAAAACTTTTACGGATTTTCAGGAGAGAGGTAACGGATATCGAAATTCATTCTCTCTGCACGCAGCTTTTACTCTCGTTTAAAGTATCCCTCTCTCCATCTATCCGTAATAGAAACAAAGTGCTATCGTAGTGGTCATCGACATTCGTAACACTTTTTATAGGAAACACTGAGTCTCGTAACACAAGAAAAGGGAATTCGTAATTTTTTGAAATGGAAGGGCAGGATGAGCGAAATCAATTGCAGCAACAAGTACCGAGGCGTACACAAAGTCGGTGCAGCCCGTCGAGGATGCGCCAATGGTGGGATGCTGCTACCCCCACTCGGAAGAAATTGGTGGAAACAAGGGGGTTAGGGTTTGTACAACACCTTAATGTAACAAATTTCAAGTCAGGACAACTGATTTGGCTGATTAATCACTTCGATTTTACAAACCTAATCCTCACTGTGCGGCCCGGTGCCCAGATCACCCTGACCGAGGATCATATTCAAAGGATATATCACTTACCAAGGGGTCATGCATCCGTTTTCGATCATTTGAACTACACTACGGAAGAGGTGAGAGTCTGGACCCGCCATCTAGGGATTCAGAGAGGTAAGGCGACATCATGTCAGTTGGGTGTGCTCGAACATCAGTTGTCGATCGAAACCGACGACGAGAAGTGGTTCTCGTTGTTTTACTTGGTTTTGCTGGGAAATATGTTCCACCCAAAATCCAGCCAGAAGGTCCCGCATCAATACTTGGGTGTTATATTCGGTCGAAGAGCACAAAGGTTCGAAGAGTACAACTGGTGCGCGTTCTTGTTGGAGGTATACCGTCAAGTAGGACGGACGGACAAAGGATACATCGAGGCAGATATGTGTCTACTTATGGTTAGATTTAAATAAGTGTTACTTATTATGGAGGAAAATATTACGTTTAAGTTGTTTAGTACTACGTATTCATGTTTTGTCTTTCGTCATTGTTTGTTTGGAAAAACAGTTGTTCTATCTTGACATGGTGGGACTAGTCGGTGACTCAGTCCCGAGAATCAGACCTACGGTCATTAACTGGACCCAGAGGGCTGTCAATGCCCAGACTTCAAGGTTGGAGGCGAACGGGGGTCTGAGCACAGGCACCATTATTCAATGGCAACCAGAGGAAGAGGAAGCTACAGCAATTGGATCCCGAGTCGTCAATGCCGACATTAGGCAGTACTTGACGCAGGACGACAGCCCTGTCAATGTAAATGCACCTGGGAAGCCATCGGTTGGCAAAGGTCAGTTGGTGCTTTTACAGAGGGAGAATGAGAAAAGGGAAAGAGCTGAGAAGAATAAGAAGCAGGAAGCAAGGGCTAAGTCGAGGCTTAATCCTGAGGATATCTACCCATCAGCCATGCCATTCACCAGACTAGACATCGATCATATGTCCCTGGACGAGGTAAAGACTATATAAAACAGGTATTACGGATAAAATGGTAACTGGTAAGTGTTACGAATTACGGGGTCAAACAGTTGTCCGTAACACATTATGGCATGTTCAGTAATACTTTTAATAAATTTGTAATATTTTTTATCACTTTGTAATACCTTCTCCCCTTTTCACGTGATACTTATGTATTTTTAATTCCTCATACAGGTAGAGGAGAGGAGGGAATGGTTGAATACCTACATCCATTTCCACAGGGGTGCACTTGCCACTCTGTTGGATATGAAGCAGCAATGTGATGATCGCATCGCAGGTGATCCAGAGCGCAGCTTATCTGGTGAGCGTCGAATGATATCTGAGGATCTCGCTTTGGCAAGCTACACAGATGCAGACATCAAGCATGCTTTAGCCAAGATGGAGTCTAGTAAGAAGAAGAAGAAGGTACCCGATGCGGCTATCACTAAGGGGAGCTCCGTCAAGGTATCTTCACCCCATAAGTCTGGACAGAAGAGGAAGAGGTTGACCAAAGGTGGTCAGTTGGTTCGGGGGTATCGGGGGTGAGCAGCCGCTGCAAAAGCAGCAGAAGTCACCAAGGAATGTTGTGCCAATTAGCCAGGCGATGCCTCAGAATTCCCCAAGGGAGGAGGTGCCAAGACAGGAGGTGCCAAGACAGGAGTGCCAAGGAAGGAGGTTCCAAGGAAGGAGTTGCCATTGCAGGGGGTGGCAAGGAAGGAGGATAATGCCAAGGAAGGGGGGACACTTCAGGACGTCAAAACCTGATGGAGAAGGAGAAGGTGGTTCAGGAGGATGAAGTCGCAAAGGGGCAGGAGAATTTGAGAAACCAGGGCAAAGGTGGAGATAAGGAGGGAGATGACCAAGGTGAAATTTTTGATTTCAACCTTGCAGTTGATATTGGCAAGTCTATTGTCGAAGGGACAGCTGATGAGGAAAAGGAGAGTTCTTCTCAGCAGCAAGATGATTTGCCAATTTCTGTTCTCCTAGATGACAAGCTGAAGAAGTCGGAAAAGGTAGTTTCTGGGGGTATAGTTGAAAACAAAAATCTCGTATAGGTTTATGCACTTTTTCGTTATATGTGTCAATTGATTTTAGTTATACTTTTTTACCGCCTTCGTATTGGGTACATGGGTGTTTCGTATATGTTGGACAAATGTGGGTCCGCCCCCACATGGGGGTGTTAACTGATACAAATTAATTAATTGATTAAGTGTAATTTTAACACACATTAATGTTTTTTCATTGTTAAACTTATGCTTAATATTAAGAGTTGTAATTTTTATATTTTTTTGTTCACAGATGAACATGAATAAGAAGCTTAGGTCAGCATCAAAGAGGGCCAAGGCGAAGTCCAAGTATGTGAAGTCTCCCTACGAAGCGCAAAAATATACTAAAATACATATTAAGAACTCAGAGGCTGTTGGAAAAGAATTAGAACAAACGCCAGAGGTACTTACTCTCGTAATACATGTTAATTTCTTTCGTAATTGATTTCTATAACATTCGTGTTACCTTTTTGAACGCAGGACCAACAACTGATAAAGTATTCCCCCGGACCTGTCACGCAGGAAATGGTCGCGATTGTGGATAAAATCGACGCATACAACACTAATGTATGGGCTGACACTGAGAGGTGCCAGGCGCTCACAATGTACATGTGGAATAATGATTTGGACCAGTGAGTTATAACTAATCAGTTTTAATCGTTTTTTATTAATAATGAATTCGTAATACTTTTCTCTTTCGTACGTTTTAATTGGGTTTGCATGTTTATCGTCATCCAGGGAAGAAGTTCTTTTCTATAGCCAACATGATATTGGAAGGTTGAGCAGGGAAGAGTTCATGACTTGCAGACCCGGGCACATGTTGTCAAATTTTTTTATTGACACGTATGAACAGTGCACAAATATTCTTTTCAAGCAAACCGGGTTTTGTGATAGGTTCATTTTCGGGATGGAGTGCGCTGTAAGTGTTCTGTTATTTTTATGCTGTTCTGTTAAATAAGTACGTAATATATATAACTTGAAACCCCTAATATTGGTGCGTTTTTGCCCATAGTCAATGTGCAGCAATAAGGCATTTGACCTACCTGAAGCTCTAGAATACATTCAAGGGAAGGATTGGACCTCCGATATGGATTGGGGAAAGGTTGACTACGTAAGTATTACTAATTATTAAATAACGTTATTTTCGTATAACATGTTTGAACATTCCGTAACTGTTTTATGGTTTACGTTAACGTAACCGGCATTTTTCGTGACACTTTCATGCAGTGGTTCTTTCCTATGTGTCACGAAGAACACTTTGTTGTGTTCTGTGTTTAATCTAAAGAACCGGTGTGGTGACTATCTGGATAGTCTAGACCGTGCAGTAGTCCCAGAGATATACATGCGGACATCAAGGAACATCATGGACTTGGCGAACAATCTAATCCCCATGTTCCGTTCGGATCTTCCACCGGAGCCAATCGATGTCAATAAATGGGTTAACCATCGCAGTATAAGACAGCCAGATAACACTTCCTGTGGCATTTTTTGCGTTGAACTTGTTGGAGACATGGGAAGGAGCGGTCACGTCTGAGATCTTAAGTTGGTCAGATCCAGTGGTGATTGAGAGGAGGAGGCAGGAAGTTTGTCTACTTTTGTTAATTTCCCCTTTCAACGTTATTGGTGATGAAGTGCTGAGGAAGGCATCAGAGGAAGTTAGGAAGATTAAGGGGGGATAGGGGGTGGTGGGGGAAGGGATTTGAGGACATCAAAACCTGATGAAGAAGGAGAAGGTGGTTCAGAAGGAGGATGAAGTCGATTTGAGCGTAATACCCTTCACGGTGATACGTAACATATGAGTTACGCATCAGAGTGAAGAGTAGTAGTACATACAACTTAAGTACGTTGTACAAAATTTTGAATTAAGTAATACATATAATATAATTCGTAATTCTTTTGCATTCAATACGTAACACATAATCACCATGTTCATAACATAATATCTCTTACAGAAATCAAAACACCATCCTTTTTTTGCTTACCTGAGTCACCATTATTTCTCTTCTAACCGTTGACCTCTCTTCTAACGTTGAACTCCGTTCTAAAGCTATATAAACAAGGTCAGATGATGTTATTGCCTATATAAACAACATCTAATTACCCAAAATAACTTACAATAAAACTTTAATGTTTTTTTACCTGTTGTTCCATCGGCGTTTGTGGACGAGTTTGGGTTCACATTGATCTGATGTTCAGCTTCATCAGAATCGGTGTTAGTTGTCTGCTTGCACCACATGAACATGCTGCATCTTTCAGCTTTTGGTTTCTGGCATCCCAGATAGAAGGGATACGGAGTGCTCGTCGGACGGTTAACCTGATAAATGTAACAGGGGAGATTGCAGCCACAGTGTGGGATGAAGCTTGACATTTTTTGTTTTTGGTATTTTGGGATAGAGAGAAGAGGATATGGACCCAAGAGAGATTGGTTTAAAGGGTTGTGTTGGTGTCGTTGGGGTTACCAATGGAGATTGATTTTTTTAATGCTGGTTGTTGGGAGATTGTGCAGTTACCCAATCAGTTTTGACCTGCATTAATTACGTGTTCAAGGTATCAAAAATAAGTGCTCACGTAATTCATTTCGTGCACACTCGTACCACTTACCAACTTAATAATATATACAATATAAGAATATTCGTACTACTTGGGAAATTTATTCGTTACACTTAGACAGGAAACATAAGAAACAACCTTTCTTGTCAAGATCTAGTTCAAGCCCATGTTTCTAAGTTGGCCCTCTAGGGATTCCACCCATGATTGAAGACTTGAAACTTCATCCAGAAGCTCTAGAGTTCGTAACTCTTGCATAATAGGTCCCGGCGAATACCTGTTTAGTTGTCCGTCCTGCGTTCGGTAAAGTATAACGAATGGTATAGTCATCCAGTACGAAGTTAAATATAATGTGATACGAAGATAATATACATGGAGTAATGTATTACGAATATCGAGTGCATGTTATTTTATGGGAAGATGAAAGTTAGACTGAAGTTATATATACCTGTTCCCCCCGAGATCTCACCGATGTTGGATGAGGTTGACATTTCATATTGTGTATGTGCTAGCTTAGCCACGATTTTGGCATGGGGTAGATTGTACATTTGGGCGACTTCCTCGTTCTGACTCCTGTCCATCTCCATACACCAGACGAACATTTTGCATCTCTGACCTGGTGGTTTTTGGCAACCCAGAAAGTACATGAGCGGAGATATATCGTCGGCCGTTCAACAGAATAGATGTAAGCGGGAAGTTTGCATTTACAGTGGGGGATTAGTGGCGGCATGTTTTTTTTCAGATTTGGGGGGGGATTTTCGATATTTTGGGTCTGGAAAATGGATGAGTGAGAAAGTATTATTTATAGTAAGCTTTTTTGGTAAATTTATACTTTAATTCTCTGTTGGGTTGTAGAAGTTGAAAAGTAAATATTACGAAATATTAGATTTACAGATACGTGTAGTAGGATGGAATATTTTAACTGTGCATAACTGAAGTATTACGAAATTAATGTTTTTACATTGTTTGTTAAAGACGGAGGTCAGTCCCACCCATTTCGTGGTTCTGAAAGATTACATTTTTGTCCTTTCGAACTGAGTGCAAGAATGCATTCCGGTCCCTTTGAGATATGGGCCTTTTCTTCGGCTTGAAAGTCTCTGTTCGTTTCTTCAATTTTTTTGGCGCCTGGCAGTGCCCTTCCTTTTGGTGATCGTTTAGGTTGATTGCAGTGCTCATCCTTTTCTCCAGATCAATGATGCACTGTATGGCTGTAGCTGTCTTGGCTGTATCCCCATTAACCTTAATAGAAGTTTATGAAGACATGTATTACGTATGTATAAAGTACCAAATTCGTAATTGATAATTATATAAAGGGGAAGTACCGTAGACTTAAGCTTAGCCATCGCAGTAATTAACTCGGACATTTGGGCAACATCTGGGTGTGAAACCTCTGGGATTGTGTCTGCAATGAGCAGGCCATCCTTTGCTGTTCGGCAATACCTATACGAATTTTTGTACAATGTATAACTAAAAAGAAGAGTATATATGACGGATATTGTGACAATATAATACGAAATAATGAGAAAAGTATCACGAGTATGTCAATTAGGTGTGTACCTTTGTAGGATTAATTGTTTAGGTATATGCAGCAGCAAATGATTTCCGTTACTACCCAGCACCTCCCTGAATCGTATTATATGTCTGCACATAAAGCCCTCCATTTCAAACATGTGGCACCCACAGACTATGATTGAACAATCCCTTGTGCATGTCACGATTCTTTCATCAGTTCTTGAACCATTAACATCCTGCTTGAACACGTTGAATGTCATCACACCTGCATTTGTTTTTTCTTCCAACGCCAGCACGCCGTAGGCTAAAGTTTGCTCGTATTCAGACAACCACCTTTTAAAAATTTTTGGGGTGTATTCTTTGGCTAGTTGTTTTGTCAGTTCGCTGTGCTCAAACCTGCCCCAACGGAGAAAAAATACATATATTTGTTACGTATATTGAAGATATAGATAGAATATCACGAACAATTCAAAACGTGTTACGGAATATAAGCAAAATATTACGTATGTTTATAAAGTGTTACGAAATATGTTAAAGGATTACGTCTAGTATCACCTATTGAACGGTTTCGATGTTTTCATCTTGAAGTCCCGTTTCAATTCCTCCTCTCTTTTGTTCTCCACTAGTCGGCTGAACTGCTGAAAAAAATTCCTCCAAGGAAAGGTTTGGTGCCAGGTAGTGCCTCATGTTACTGTTGCACGTTTCACTTAATTGTGAGCTACGCATGCCACAGGTGAAATGTGATTGCATCCATGCTCTAGACCATTGTGTCCTTTTTTGGTAGATCTGAGTGAGCCATGGGTGTCCTTCTGGTTCACGACCAGGGAAGCAATTTTTTTTCAGAAGACCCCAGTGGACATCAAACTCAGCCTCAGTGTCAACCCCAAACATCATGTAGCTAAGTTCAGCTACGAATACCTGATATCAATAAAGCTGTTACGTTACACATGGCAGTGTGAAGCATAAAGTGTCACGTAAGATGAATTACATACTACGTAGGTGGATAAGTGTTACGGTTTTCATTATAAAATAAACGTATAATGTATGAAATATTACGAAATCTAATAAAGTGTTACGTTTTTTATACTTAAGTAAAACGTATTTGTACATACAAACCCCCTTGTGTGCGGTACCTTGTCACAGAGTGATCCCAAGTTCCTCGCAGCATTATTGAGGATATGGAATGTACATAGTCCATGGTATGTAACCGGCATTGGATATATGGCCCTAATACCGGCAGCAATCGCCGCTGCTTGGTCGGTGAAGATACTGGTTGGTTTTCTTCCCCCCATGCATTTGTCAAACATTTGGAACAACCATTCGAAGGTAGCTGACGTCTCGTCAAACAAAAGAGCAGCACCGAATATCACCATCTCTCTATGGTGGTTGTACCCGACGAATAAAGCTGTTACGTTACACATGGCAGTGTGAAAATTTAATAAGGAAAAAGTAACACGTAAGATAAATTATAATACGAAGGAAGTCATATATATTACGTAGGTTAAAGTAAGGTATTACGTAAGATAATTGTCGAAGGGATATACGAAATGCTTTAAAAAGGTATACGAAGGAAGTCATATTTATTACGTAGTACAAGGTAAGGTATTACGTAAGATAATTGTTCTTACTTTTGGTATTACTTTACGTAAAAGGGTAAAGTGTTACGTCTTTTAAGCTTAAGTAAAACGTAACTGTTTTTTAAATATTACGAAGGTTAATAAAGTGTTACGTGTTTATAGATTAAATGAAACGTATTCCATATAATATATTACGGATTAGAGAGTATTACCTAAGGGCCTGTAGTCTTTGTTTGTTCTGTAAGTGGTGTCGAAACTGATTGAGTCCCCAAACACAGAAAATTCTTCACGCATCCTATTGTCAGCCCAAAAGACACTCAAGATTTCATTGCAGTTGTCTTCCTGAAGCTCATAGAAGAAATTTTTTTCCTCTCTTGCTCGAACTCTAAAATAGCGCTGCAGTGATGATCCTTCAGCGGTGCTCAATGCAGAATCTGGTCTTTCCCTGTTGTGGTTTCGGAGATCTTCGTATAAGAAACCCACATGTTTGGCCCCCCCTGCCATTTGCCTCATTATGTCGAATGATTTCCGGGAAGTCACCCCAGCCAGTTTGTGTATGAGGGCAAGATGTGCATTTGTTCGGGTCACACTTCTGTTTGACCGGAAAAGATGAGCATATTTTTTCTGGGAGCAATTCATGCGGTGCATGAGTTTTTATCCAGTCGTATATGTAATACTTTTTGAGAGATTTGTCCCATTTCATTTTTATTTCTGCCTCACAACCTAGTCGTTCATCAGGTCTAGTCCGCTTATTGTTTGTCTTCCCTTTTCTTTTTTGGCCTTCGTGCGTGCAAACGAACCTAAGGTATTGACATGGGGGGTCTACAGCTAAGACCATGGGATCTCCATCGGCGGCTGTTTCATCAAGAGTCGGAGTTGATTTATATTTTTTTCTGGTACCTTATTCTGACACCAAAACCAGCAAGATGAGCGTAATCCTCGTAGAAATGAAACGCTTCTTGCTATGTTGTCAAACATTGGGAGCGCGTCTCCTACGAATGTGAGGTTAAAATGTATCGCAGGTTAAAGATGTTACGAGATAAAGAAATAAATACAACGTACAGACAGCGAATTATATACGAAAAGCTTTAAAAAGGCATACGAAGGAGTCATGTATATTACGTAGTACAAGGTAAGGTATTACGTAAGATAATTGTCGAAGGGATATACGAAATGCTTTAAAAAGGTATACGAAGGAAGTCATATATATTACGTAGTACAAGGTAAGGTATTACGTAAGATAATTGTCGAAGGGAGATACGAAATGCTTTAAAAAGGTATACGAAGGAAGTCATATATATTACGTAGTACAAGGTAAGGTATTACGTAAGATAATTGTTATTACTTTTGGTGCAACGACAATTATGTACAAAGTTTTTTCATATACGTGTAACTGACCCGGATCAGCCACTATATTCAACTCCATTCCCTCGTTCAAATCCAACGTTGTTGAAGATTCTCCTGCAATACAACGTATTAATTAATACGAAACATTAAACAATATATTTTTACGAATGAACGTATAAAATGTCAAGTAATACATGCACGAGGTACGGACGTTTCACATGTACGTAGTGCAAAACGTGTGAAAATGTGTTACCAAGTACACGGAAGTATGAATTATTACGAAAGATAATAGAATGTAGTACGAATCTTTCAGGATATATCATACGATCGAACGTAGTAAATGTAACGTAGCAGTACCTGCACAAGGTACCAACATTTCATTTAGATCAATAGGCGTATTTCTGGATCCCCCCTCGATTCCTGCATTTTATTCAGAATGTATTTTAACCATGTAAACGTTGTGGAAAGTGTACACCGGAAAACGTAAAACGTAAAGAATGCATTACGTGCGAAAATGTAAACGTTGTGCAAAATGTTACGAAAGGACGTATGGCCAGGAAACATATTACGAATGGAAAAAAACATTACGAATGCTTAATACAAATGCGTGCTGTATTACGAAATAACTAGATTACCTTCACGTGCCAGTGACATTTTGTTACGGGAGAGAGAAGTGAGGAGCGAGAAATTGTAGGCGAGAAAGAGACGTAAGGCCAGGAAACATATTACGAATGGAAAAAACATTACGAATGCTTAATACAAATGCGTGCTGTATTACGAAATAACTAGATTACCTTCACGTGCCAGTGACATTTTGTTACGGGAGAGAGAAGTGAGGAGCGAGAAATTGTAGGCGAGAATTTTGGAGCGAGAAAATTACGAATTTTAATTCGCCGGGAACTGCTTTTATAGGGTTCTAATTTTCTCTCTCCTGTCAAATCACAAATTTAAAATTTCAAATCACGCGCGAAAATATTACGAATCAGGAAATGACCGAAATAACCCTCGCGCGTTACATTTCCCCGTCACCGTACGATTCATCGGACGGCTCCTATTGCGTTCAGCACGGTGCTGAATACACCTATTCAGCATAATACTATTAGCCCCCAAAATGAGACACCCATATAACTTCCTACTGAAATTTATGGCCTCGGTCCTGAACTCATCATGAGTTGGAAAATATCTCCAAATCGAGAAAAGCAGCAAATCAGGTTTGGTGTCCGTCTCCAGAGTTACTTTGATCTTCTGGTCACCAGATCCCAAAGGTGAGGTAGAGCATTGTAGTTGCACCTTCAGGGAACCTTGTTCCGGCCAAAAAATGGTTCGCCAGCTTGGTGATCACCTTGTTTGGCCACTGCAATGTTTTGAAATCTTGTTCCACCAAACCCTCCGTTACCATGTACTTCTCCTCCATCAAAAATGGTGGCTGTGGTTCTTGGAATTTTTGTGGGATTGTAAGAGACTGTGGCGGAGGGTGAGTGAAAGTGTTGGGTAAAGGTCACATCTCTTTATTGGGCATGGGCCCATACCTAAAAGAGACAGCTACAACCCACCTAAAAGTCTTTAAGAATAATTATTAATTAGGGTTTTAGCCTTTAGGGGCGTGTTATTTAAGTACTTAGTTGTGGCGTGTTATTTCATCATTTGATTTGCCAAGCTAGTATGAAACATCTTGAACGACCAAATTTCTTTTTAACCATTATTTTGCACTATTGCAGTCTAGTACCATATCGTCATCGCTATCACCTGCGCGCTTTCGTGGCTATAGCCGCTGTTAAATTACTCCGCCGATTAAAGCAATAGCCGGAGCTCCGGCGATTGAGCCGGAACTCCGGCGATAGTCCAGATCCCCCAGTCCCAGGAACTCCGGAACGCGGCGAGCTCCTCCTCCTTCCGTCGCTGCTTCTTCTTCCCCCTCCGTCCGTCACTACTTCTTCTTCCTCTTCCTTTTGTTCCGGCGAGCTCCGGCGATTCTTCTTCCTCTTCTTTTTGTTTCAGCGAGCTCCGACGATTCTTCTTCCTCCTCCGGACGAAACCAATGACGACGACGGCTATGGGGAGGAACCCCTTCGATTCTCGAAGTCCAGCCGATCGGCGAGTTCAGCAAAGAAGAAGAAGAAGAAGAAGAAGAAGAAGAAGAAGAAGAAGAAGAAGAAGAGAAGAAGAAGAACTCCGGACGATCGGCGAGTTCTGTTTTCGAACTCCGGCGGCGGCGGCTCCGAAATAAGATTGGAGCTGATTAGAGTTTTTAGTAAATCGACGGCTGAGATTGACCATGAGTAAATGAACGGATGAGATTAGATTTAGGGTTATCCGCGTCTAGCGGTTTCAACCAATCAGAACGTTTTATTTTAACAGTGGCCACGGTCCGCTGTTAAATTAGACGTGGCCGCTGTTAAACTGTCTAATTTAACAGCGGCTAAGTGGCCGCTGTTAAATTACACGAATTTAGTAATTTAACAGCGGCCAAAAAATGGCCGCTGTTAAACTGTCGCTGTTAAACTAACATTTTCTTGTAGTGTGGGTGGCGCAAATGCAACGGTCCTAGCAGGTTGGAAGAGGGTTTGACGCACATATTCGTCAGGAGTGAAGTGTGAAAGAAGAAGAGATGCGGCGGCGGGCGGAAGAGGGTTTGACCGGCGGCGAGGGAGAAATGGGAAAAAGGATGGAGGTTAATTTCGGGTGGGGACTTGGTGTGGGGTTAATCTGATTGGGTTCTTTGGTTGGATGATTGGACATGTTGGGGGAAATTAATCTGACAATGCAGACTGATGTGACGTGGCAGTGGAGTTGCCAAGTCCACATAGGCGAATGGACGGAATAATGGACGTCCGTAGCTAACAGTGACCTTTTGGATAATGAGTCAAAGTCTAGTATCGGCAACAATTTTTTTAATTTAGTGACTTTCGAGTTATTTGGCTAAAGTTCAATTGACCATTTAACTTTAAGTAACCAACCCGGCTGCCTGGTCGGACAGGGTTTTGGGTTAGTGGGTATTGTGGTCTAGGTCGGGTAGAACCTGTAGGTTTTATAGGTACCCTAATCCTAATGCCTTCATTTCGATTTCAAGAGGTACCTAATCCTAATGCCTTCATTTCGATTTCAAGCCTCAAAACTCGTACAATTTACGAGTACCTTAAACCCGCATGGGACCGAGCCGAATTTGGGCAATCTCAAATCCTTGAAGGTTTACTTACAACCCTAAACCCTATTACAGGTTATTGAGTCTTATAATTGGTATAGTACTTATAGAAATTCATCACTAGCTAATAAGATTATTTAAAACCCCTAAGCGACGGCGAATCCCATTAGAAATTGGACAAAGCCAACGATTCTCTGACGCAGGTGAAAGAATGACGGCGGCGGCGGCAACCCAGAACGACCGAACCGGTGGCGAATATCGGGAAGTCCTCGAAGCTTTCCGCAGGAGAGCTACCGAAGCCGAGGTCTGAATTTTCACTACCTCTCTTCCGAATTTTAGCATCGCTGATTTTATTGTAGCTCGATTTTAAGGGTCAACACAGTCAACGATTCCCTTTTGATTGGTCTTTGGAACAGAGAACCAGAATGTAATTGATCATGAAAAACTCGGTCTGGTATTTGAATTTTGATGGCGTGTTGTACCTGATTTGATTTAGGTTCCAGTTTTACACTGCAATTAGGGCTTTAGCCAGATGGTTACTGTTTTCTATTTATACCGAACCGATTTGAGAACTGCTTTCTGGAATCTGCAGAATGCATATGACAGAAAGAAACTTTCAATGCTCATTCATTCAAATAATTTGTTTTCTGTTTGAAGGAGCGGCTGTCAAGAATTGAAGCTGCCATGTCAAGTAAATCAGGTAAGTTAGATGATTCAATGTATATGTTTTGTTCATTACATTTATCTGAACTGTATTCGTGTTCTTTTCGCATTCAGATGGTGCAAACTTTGAGCATTCGAAAGCGATAAGCGATCTTCAATCAAAGATAGAGGAGCTAACTTTGTCTGAGGTTTCGAAAACGACAGAGTTAGCTTCTGAACGTCAAAAGGTAGACAGATTCATACTGCTTTCTAATTATTTCCAAGTTTGTTGATTCTGTTCATACTGGTCAAGTTACATTCTTGCATCATCTCTCTTACCCTTATGATTTTTCCCAGGCTCAGAAGCTTGCTACTGAAAATGGGAAGCTTCAGTATCGAATTACTCATCTCATCTGTACGGTTAGGGAACTGAATGAAAAGTTAGCAGAGAAGCACGAATAGGTGATTGATTGATTGTATCGAACTTGTTTCTTCTTAGAAACTGAATTAGCATGTTCATTCCGAGCCTCTGATGTTTGTGAAATTGGTATCATATTTCACTCCAGATATTATATAGTTCGGTTCTTTTATGTATCCTGCTAGGCTTACGCATGACTCTGTTTTGAGCGAGATTATCCCATAAACAAGCTGAGTTCGAGCTAGTGGTCCGTTACTTGATTTCGTGAAGGCTCATATGCTAGACTCGTGGGTCAGGCCGTCAGGGTCACATGTTGATTCGTTTCATAGTGGACTTGATTGTATGGTTTCGTAAATCTGATCAATTAGAAGCTTGTGAAACTGCTATACAACCCACATTATCTATAGGCTTGAGACTCGCGACGTTGGGGTTGTTTTACAAGGTACATGTACTCGAAAATGCTGACCCGACTTTATGAACTTGCCCAGCCCGTCCAACTCAGTCTGACTGTCACTCAATTTGACTACAAATTCTGCCTGCTTTGCACTCTCCCCTTGGATTTTCAAGCTAAAAGCAAACTGAAAATTGTTCATTGTACAAAAAGTGAATCAAACTACTCACCTAAGATGGACCTAAAACTAATATCCCGACAACACTTATCATTTGAATTGCAACTAATTATCGTTAATCATAGACATAGATATTATAAATTGTAAACAATAACCTAAAGTTGATATTGAGAGGGTAATCCTAAAGACACTCCCACGATCTTCGACGCGAGTAATCGAAACCCAGAGCATAGCTAAGGAGTCGACGAACTCTTCCTTCTGCTTCCATTTTGCAGGTGTTTAGGTTATGGGTTGCGGAGTTGAGAGGAAGTAAACTCGGTCCTTCGACCAGTCTTTGAGGTCGTGGGGTCATTGTGTTCGGACGAACTAGCGTGCAACTTGGAATCGGGCTTCGAAGGGTGCTCTTATTCACAAGAGTGGTCAAGGAACAGTTCAGAGAAATTGGAAAATTAATGTGTTAAATAAATATGTTGCAAAACCTACCAATAAGTATTTCAATATTACAAAACAAATCCATAAAATGATAAAATAAACTACGCATGTCTATACTACTAATAATAATACAAAATTTGGTGTTTTATCTCGAGTTGTGTCTTAATAAATCCTCCGCTACTATTCCTAGCAAGTCAAGGGCTTCTTCTTCGACGTGTTCAAACACCAATTTATAGAGAAATCGGTTTTCAATCAATCAACCCCATGATTGACGAAATCTTGCATTGACTAAGCAACATGGAATTTTTACCATCTCAAAAATTGTATGAGCAACTACGTGACCAATAACCACCTTTAATACGTGAGAGTGAATGCCTCCATAAAAACCAAGAACGCCTTCCTCTTTTATTATTTTCTTCAACACTACACCTAAACCTAATTTTTTCTTCTTCTTCTGCATCCTTCTTTGCACAACTTCAATTGGAAACGTCACTGTAACAAAATATAATATTATTATTAATATTAATTTCACATATTTTAGATACGATATGTGTAATTAATGAGTCTAAAAAACATACATTTACCTGTAGATGCAATAAGATTGGCAATGATACCAGACTTGAGATCGTGCATTGAGGTAGAATCACCTAGCCTAAAGCTGATAAATCATAACGAATGTACCAGTTAGTTCAACCATGAGTTAAAATTTAAAGTGGTATGCAGTTTGAGACTCAATATATAACCTTTGAATTTCACATGCCGATGACGATGAGAGAGTTTTACACACAGAAAAACTTATCACCACAGACGGAATAACACACTGAAAATACAAAAATCATATATATTAGCTACATGATTAATTATTCTTCACTAAAGAAACATAAACTACATTGAATAGCTAGAGACTCACCAACAATGATGCTGAGATTCCATCATAGAGTCCACCATCTCTATATACATTGCGAAAAGTTTTCCAAGCTCCCTCATACTTGTCACTCGTCTTCATGTCCAAATCAATAGTTAGAGCTAAAATGTCTAATCATGACAATTAATTTAATTTAATTAATTAGTAATGCACGTACCTTAAGCAGTGCAATGTGAGTTCTCAAAGTATCGAGAGGATGCGAAATTAAGGTGGCGGTTAATGTAGCCAATCCTCCACTGATAATAGCCACGGAAGCAGGTGATAGCGATGACGATATGGTACTAGACTGCAATAGTGCAAAATAATGGTTAAAAAGAAATTTGGTTGTTCAAGACGTTTCATACTAGCTTGACAAACCAAAACGTACCGTAAGGAGAAGTTTGTTGAAATTCAAATAAGCAAAGTATTTGACCCCATAAAAAGCGAGACGGTGGACAATAAAGACCAAGTTCCCCCTCCAAAGCGATGTATATCCACCGTGTTCTCCGAAAACAATCTCACCAACAAGGCTGATTATGCTACTACAAGTAAGGTTGAGCACGATCCTAGATTAAGGCTGATTATATTACATCATTAGGCTTCTCTGGCGAAACTAAATCCTGAAAGTATACTATTAGGATCTGCTATGAATCTGACTTGTTAGTTTATTACATGCTTGTTTTTAGGTCTCTCTTTGTTTGGAATATGGTTAGGATTTGGTCTTCATTCGTTTTCCAAGTTGCCAATGATGTGATGCAGATTAAGATGTTTATTTTAAGATTTTAGGACAGTGGAAGAAAATTGATATATACGAGTCTCTCTTAAGAACAATTGATGCATGTTCCACTTCACCTTTTGCTCCATCAATCAGTGTCTGAAGAATCTGAAAATGTCTCTGAGATGTTATGTCTTGTGGAAAATGAAATGTACTGGTGGCTGGTGGTTCCCTCATCAGATTGTGGTTTTTCATATGTGCTCTCTTTAATTTCTGGCACTTGATAGCAGATAATCCAAATGTATAGTCTATTTGCAGAGGCAAAACATGATGCCATTATTCGGTTTTGGTTTGACTAGTATATGAACTTGGTCCTAGATGATGATGTTGAGGAGGTCAATGTCAAGAAGAAGAGTAGAAAGTCGTTTTGTAATGTCTTAACCAGTCATCAATTTTGCATGTTCATCAGTTCATCTCCACATATTGCCAGACAGGGATGATTCTTCTCCAAGGAGACAACATCACCCTGATGATTATGAACACGTACGTAAGTTGGTCTTTATCAGTTTTCTCATCTATGTTACTATTAGCTAGCTCCCTCACATTTGCCTCACCATTTTAGATAATCTATATCTATTGTTAGACTACAGAGTGCATCATTATATGAGATGCTTAGAAATGCTTGTTAGGTTTAGGTGATACTTTGATACAAGTAAACTTAGTAATAGTTCATGTGTCTATGATAGATTTCTGCTCTCGTATGGGATGTGTTCTGGTTTCGGTAGATGAGATCCAATTCTTATGGAATGCTAAACTAAACCAAGTCTTATGTTTGGCATTTTGATTGGCTGTGTACTTCCTGCCAACTCTTAGGATCATAATCAGGACTTGAAATACCTGTTTCTGTTTGATCTTGCCTGTGAATGATGCTCTGCTGTGTCTGGACATTGTAGCTGTGAGCATGGCTAAGGACTTGGGTCTATTTTGTTCATATTCTGCTATTTCCAGTGTTCATGGCATCATTGTTGTGTAGTATGCAGAGCAAAATCATTAGTTAGCTTAGATCAACAGACTTGATTTGGCAGTTAGATCAACATTTGTAAGAGTTGAATCCCAGGTATGTGGCTTGCATAGAAAGTAATAGTGTTTCATAGTTTGAAGTTTGAAGAGGCATAAGATTTGTTAATGTTGTTGTTCCTATATGTATTATACAATGGAATGTGTGACTGTTTGAATGTTTCAATTGAGGTTCTGCATTCTGCTGGCTAATATAATATCAAAGGAAGAGGTTCTGAGGATTCTGGTTCTTCTCTTTTTTACAAAGCTTGCTCTGTAATCGATATCATCAGATACAACTAATTGCTTTTCAATTTCTTATAAACCACTTTACTACATCAAACCATCCTCAATATGTTATGTGTCGTACGTTAATATTGTCTTGTTGAGTGATTTACGATTAATCCGTAGCTGAGTCAAATTTTTGGCTGTTTTAACACTTGTGAGTTCTGATCACTACTATTGGGAAAACCAGGATTAGCCAATTGGGTATTACTCTGTTTGTATTTCCGTCCTCTCTGTCAGTTACAATTAACGCAACATAACGGCGTGAGTTTCAATTATCCAGTCACGTTTACCGGATAAGAAAAAGAAATTATTCGGGTAGGATTATTTCACCCTTTCTCAAAATTAGGTAATGAGCAATATGAGCATAACTCTGCTAAATTCAATAAAATCACACATTAACTCAATGAATCACTGATCATAAATTCTCAAGAACTAATTCGGCTTTTATCGCCAATTTTTTGGTTTTTCCATTTGGAAAAGAGTTCCTTTGTATTAATAAATTTAGTGACTAAAAAAAGCTCAAACCAGAAGAACAATCTGTTCGAACTTCACCCAAAACGCACAAAAAAGTCCCATATCTCCATACTCCAGCTTCATGTTCATACTTAGACAAAACTTCAATACTGTTTCATTCAGCACGATCAGCAATAAAAACATCCTTCAACGAGACTGAATCCGTTCAAGCCAAGTCCGGACCGCTAGGAAGCTGATCGTAACCATCGTGTTGCTTCTTCTTCGGTTGGGGAGATGGCGCTAGGTCGACTCCAACAGGTATACATTTCAGTATCACAGCAATGATCAAGCTGACTGCTCCCAACAATATGCTCAGAAGCCATAGCTCCCAGCTGAGTGGCACGGTGCTCGCGAACGTTCCGAGTAGCTCCACTATGATCACTTGGAACACAACTGTAGCAGCCATTACTCCCAAGAACACCCAGCTTGTGAACATCCCCTTCAGCACGTTTATCTTCTCGATTTCTCGGCTGTTGATTTCGTTGAAGACCTGGAGGAGAAAAAGATCGAAAGAAGTCAGGTTTTCGCCTATTGATGAAAGATTCAGATGGAGATTCTGGTTTTTTACCTGGCAGAAGACGAATGAGTTGAATATCAAGGTGTTGAGAGTGATTGTTGCATCTGGACCTTCGAGTGATAGTAGCTGCTTCCCGCCGAAATTCAAAACTCCGAGGATAGCGAGTTGGTATATGCTCTGGCCAAAGATGTTTCTCCACATTGTCTTGGTGATGAAGCTTGCACCCCTCCCTACGGGTGGTCGAGCCATTAGAGCATCGTTTGGAGGTTCGGTGGCTAGAGCCAGTGCACCGAGAGTGTCCATGATCATGTTGACCCAGAGCAACTGTACAGCAGTTAGTGGTGCAGAGCCTGGAGATTGGTCACTCGGTGGGATTAGTTGAGGTGACTGAATAGAAACCGAAACGATTCAAGCGGTTCGTGGAATGGAAAATTGTACCTGATATGCATGCAGAGATGAAGTTGAGTACCAGTGCAACGATGTTAACTGTGAGCTGAAACTGTACGAACTTCTGGATGTTAATGTAGACTGCACGTCCCCATTTTGCGACGTTTACAATGGACTTGAAGTTGTCATCCATTATAATGATATCCGCATTCTCCTTAGCAACCTGGCGAGGATGAATTGGTCAAGATTGTGGTTTGAAACCACATCTGTTGGGTTTTCGAGTTAAGAAAAGATGAGTAGCCTTACCTCTGTTCCTGCTATTCCCATGGCCAGTCCAATGTCGGCCTCATGCAAGGCTGGAGCATCGTTGGTACCATCACCAGTAACCGCCACAACTTCTCCAAACATGTTCTTCAAATTTGTGACGAGGGTGTTTGTCAAGTGGCAAGGATCTAGCCATTACCTGTAACAAATTAGAAAACACAATGTTACAGATATTCAGTTGAAACACACTTCAAGAAGAAAGGGATAACACTTTTAAAGCAATAAGTGTTAACCTGGATCTTTGGTATGATGGCTCTCATTTCGTTAGGAGTCTTGCTACGGAAATCGGGACCTTCAATGGCCACACCACCTTCAGTAAGTATCCCGCATTCTTTCGCTATGGCTCTAGCAGTATTGATATTGTCACCGGTAACCATGCGAACGGTTATTCCAGCAGCTAAGCAGGTCTGAACTGCTTCCCTGACTCCAGGGCGAACTGGATCTTTAATTCCAACAACGGCCACCAATGTGTAGCCAGAATCAGGGATACCACTTTCATCGGATGTGGCATCTACGTCTTTATAAGCCAAGCAGAGTGTTCTCAATGCATCAGAAGCAAACTCATTAATGATGTCTGAGATGCTGTTTACCTGCTCCTCAGACAGATCGGCTACTTCTCCATTATCGTCCACAATTTTGTCACACATTTTTAGCACTATCTCTGATGCACCCTTACAGAAAGCTCTCAAGCCACCTTCAGGAAGAGCTACAAGTGAAGACATCTTCTTTTTAACCGAGTTAAACGGTTCAACTTTCAGTATGTTACATTCTTTACGTTGCACTTCCAAGTCAGCGCCCAAATGCAAGCCTAATTCAAACAGTGCCTTGTCAGTTGGGGTTCCCAAAATCTTGGACTTTCCTCTTCGTCTTTGGTCATGTCACAACCCGTGTTCTGGAATATAGCTTGCTGAAGAAGGCTCAGTACTATATCAGAAGCTTCAATTCCTGAAATACCTTGGCTTTTGTCGTGGACTACACTCTTGATCTTCCCACTGATGCATATCTTATCAACTACCATGTGGTTCGTTGTCAGAGTCCCTGTTTTATCTGTGCAGATGCAACTAGCAGAACCCATAGTCTCACAAGCAGACAAATGCCTAACAAGAGCCTTCTCGTCCATCAGTTTCTTCATCGCAAATGCAAGACTTAGAGTAACTGCCAACGGCAATCCTTCAGGAACAGCAACAACGATTATGGTTACAGCGATGGCAAAATAATCCAGAAGCGTCAATGCATCAGCTGAAGACCATTCCGTGAGCTCGTTATTGGATATTTTCGTCCAGAAGAATCTCACAGTTAAGACCAGAAATGTCAGCACAGCAAAACCCAGACCGATCTTTCCGATGATTGTAGCTACACCATTCAATTTTACTTGCAGTGGTGTCTCATCTTCACCACCCTCATTCAAAGTTTCCATCAGCTTTCCCCATTCAGTCCTCATTCCAACAGCTGTCACTAGCATGTATCCTGATCCGTCTTGGACTTTGGTTCCTGAAAGAAGAATGGTTTCGACTTATCTATATTCACAGGCTCACTCTCCCAGACAAGCTTGACTCGTCAATCACTAAGCTATATCCTGATATAAAAACTCCATCAGCTGGCACAACATCTCCTATTGATAGCTGAACTATGTCTCCCACGACCAAGTCGAAAATGGAAACTTCCTGTTTCCGCCTGTCCCTAGTGACCTGGATCGAGATCTTCTTCTTCTCCTTATCCAAATCACGGAACTGTAAAGACTGCTTGTAGTCACTAATAGCAGTGACCATGACTACCAAGAGAATACTGAGTATAATTCCCAACCCGTCGTACATTCCTTTTGGCCATCCTTCAGTAGCTAGCCCTACTCCAATTGAGACGACAGCACAAACAATAAGGATGATCAAAGTCAAGTCCTGCAGTGCCTCCCACACAAACGAGAAGAAACTTTTGGGGGGCTTCTCTGTGTAACAATTGCTGCCATATATGCCTTGCCGAACAGATACGTTGTTCGTGTTAACACCATCATTAACAGAAACCCCAACTTTTCTTGCAATGCCTTCCACTTCACCATTGCTTTTCAGGGCCTTAAGGTCATGATCACGAACAATTGAAGCAAGTTCATCCGCTTCAATTCCAAAACCAGCCTTTTTAACCTCATCTGAGACCTTGTTCTCAGCTTGGTTACCAGTTGAGACATCATGGGAAGCTCCAGCTGCAGAATTGGAAGCAAGTGCCACATATATTGATTAAACAATGTAACAGGCACATAACAACAACTGGTTAATTAATGATCGGAAAAGGTAAGTTGCATACCATCAATGAACTGTAAAGCTGCCTTTTTTACATACAGTGCAACTCTTATCTTTTCCTGGTTCAGAGATAAAGAGAAACAATTATTGAATCGTCTAACAACGATGTCTCACTGTTTGACTATTACGATACAGACCACTCAAGAAAAATTTCTGCACAACTTTGACAGACATTGCATCCATGTAATGAAAATCTTCAGAGGGAACAAAAAGGAAATCCTTAGCAAACCAACTGGCTGAACAGCATGTAGGCAGCTCATGTGATTTGTGTCTGATGTATGTGAGCTAAAATTAGTAAATTGTGTATACCATACATTGGAAGAGTTGTCATATTAGCCCGCCACAGAAGGACCCACAATGGCACAAAAAGGAAGGAAGAATGGACCAACGCTAAGAAAACAACAGCAGATTTCCATGTGCCAAATAATAAACAAGAGAAGAAAACAGTGTTAAGATATAAAAAAGTACTGTAGACTGTTTCTTTCCTTTATTTCTTAGGTTTGGGACTTGGGAGTGGGTGGGTAGGTGGCTCAATAATGACAGCTGCCAACTTGCTACTTTGAGACTAATATAAGATTCACCCAACCATTAAGCTATACTTTATGTTTCCCCTAGGTTTAGTTGAATTTTCTTAATGACCAACAACAACCCACCATTCTCGTCATTAGCAGTATCCCAGGGATCACAGAAAAGGTTAAACATCAGCTCTCCAACTTGAGAGTCTTGGGGTGCTTAACATGCTATAATTGTGTAGTTAGCTGATGAAATTACTTTTAAACCACGCGTATGAAAAAGAGATGTGCGAAAGGATTTAACATAATGAATGTTCCAGGAAGTTTCGTTGCTCGGCATTATCTAAAGCTAAATGTCAAAAAAGTGAGCATTTAAACCCTAGTATCGCTCCATACCCTTCCGACTTTGTATGGATCAAGACTGGTCCCCATTCAACATTCTCCGTCCACAATTTTCTAAAAGGAGGTACCATTTCTTATCTTATTCGTCATCTCAAAAGTCCTACGTCTTTGAATAGCACAGACTAACAGATTCACAAAGAAAACAATCGTGTAATAAATCTCTGTTCTATAACAAAAAGTCCAAATTACAAGACAAATCCTAATTCAATCAGGAAATATAATTATTAAAAAAAAAATGCTTTAGTTTAATTTTTTTTTTAAAACATTTTTGTACTCGAAGAAGAAGGAAACAAAAGGGAAACGTCAAAACAAAGAAAGCTAGCAACTTGCCACTCTTTTGAAAAAATTATAGTAAAAACTGAAATTCAATTATAATATTCACTTCCAAACTTCGACGGCAACTGAACAAACAAACAAAAAATTCTTGTACTGGTGATTTGTATGATATTTCAGTAATGCCAAAGATCTCGATTTCTTGGATACACATATTTTATATAAACGACAGAAGAAGCCAGCGATTTAGACAGAGACCAAAACATACGGTATTCAAATTTGGGAGGATCCCACAAGCTGAAAACAAGAACGGGTCGGTTAATAGCTCCAATTTCAAATATTAAGAAGAGTCGGATATATACAACAGAATCATCAACCCTATTGACATTAACCTAACACGGATTTCACGGCTTGAATATAAATCCGTGCGTTGACCATGGTACAGTTGAAAGTTCGTTTGAAAAGGCAGGGAAAAGGAAATGAAGGATTCAACATCAGCAGTTTTCACCGGACATGTGAAGCTGACAGCAGCCATACCGGACAAACAAAAGCGATTTAAGCAACATAAATGAAAAGATTCGAATAATTAAGAAAATGCGTTTCGATGATAAAAAGGAAATAAAAAAGTAGCTTTGTGGAAAGGAAAGGATTCAAGGAGAAGAAAGAAAAGCTGTTACGATTTCGGATTAATTTCTTAAAGGATAGCTAAAGCTCGATTGGTCAGTTTTTTTGGCACAAAAGTCGCATCCCTGTAAAAACCGCAGATCATGGAACATTTATGCTACAGTTTCTCTAGCAGAGGAGAATTCATTCTGTTTGTTTCGCGGGAAAGCAACGCATACGAAACGGAATCAGAGTCGAGAAACAAGCAATCAAGGAAGTAAACAGTGAACTAATTGCTTCACTAACCAGGAAAAATCAGCAAACATCTATTCGAACAATGAAGGGAAGCGGTAACTGTAAGACTATGCGTGTTTGCTTCCGAGGAAATCGCGTGAATCTCAATCTCAGCCGCAAGTTGAATCAGACTGAACTTCAACAGCTAAATCCGAAATGCGACTAAAATTGACCGAATAGATCTGCCCTAAAATCTAACTAAGTTCAATCGACGAAGTCAAACAAAGCCGTGACCACAGCGAGAAAACGAGCATACGAAGAAAGGCGAAAACAAAAATAGTAAGAAACCTGGATACTGCGCTTCTTCCGCTCGGCCTCAGAGCGCTTGGCGAGATCGGCGACGTGGCGGAACCGACGGCGAGGGTTCTTGATGATGGTGACAGCTCGCCTCCACCGCATCAGAGCCTCATCAGTGGGGTTCTTGTGGTCGAGCTCGAAGTCCTTGAGGTAGTT
Source organism: Linum lewisii (assembly GCA_034768395.1). Taxonomy (NCBI): domain Eukaryota; kingdom Viridiplantae; phylum Streptophyta; class Magnoliopsida; order Malpighiales; family Linaceae; genus Linum; species Linum lewisii. Next base: position 6,589,387 of record CM068296.1, read on the forward strand.
ATCCATTGTCAACGGCGAAGGAGGAGGACGCCGGAGCGGGGGAGGGAGCGAGGAATAGAGAGAGAGTGAACTAACGGAGTTTATGTATTGGGAATGCTTCCATTAGTCCAGAGTGGTATTTGGTAATTGGTACGCGCTCTGTATTATAAATGTAGTAAATGAAAAAATTTGGTGGGGCCCGGTGTGATTAAGACTTGCTTAAAATGGGAAATTATTATATTAAGTGTCCTTAAATAGTTAAAATATGGAGATTAAATTAAGGGATAATAGAGTGAGAGATGTATATACTATTGAAAGATAACAAATAAGCTCTCGTACAATTGTTTACGTAAAATATACTCCTCTACTTAGAACGCTTAACAAAGAAATCTTCTCACAATTATTTGCACAAAACATACCCCTCTACTTAGAACGCTTAACAAAGAAACCCTTCCGTTAGAATTTTAATAAACTTCGTTATGATATTTCACGTTATGCTGACTCAACTCGTAGGTTGTCAGATTTGACATGTCATCAAACGAAACGTCTTTATTTTGTCTTTTAGTTGATTTTTTACTGAGAAGAATTTTCATCCCCTTATCATTTCTCTTGTAATCACTCAGCTTCCACCACAGGGCTTTCAACCTCCAATCTCCAATCGTAAAATCTCGATAATCTCGATAATATTATTTTTTCAGAATTAAAAAATTCAAATTCAAGAGTGAATGATCTAAATATTTCTCTTTCGATTGCAATGACTATCATCTAATCACTGGATTGCAGCCCAGACTAATTGGGCCCTAGCCATTCAAAGCCCAAGAAGGGCTTACCAAAGCTAGCCTTCATCTCATATACAGCCTTAGCCTTACCTTTTATTCTTACATATACAGCCTTAGCCTTACCTTTCAGCGGATAAGGCTCTTAGGGCCGAGCAGCCCCAAGGTGCTGAGGAGTTGGAGAATCAGCTGCGGGAAGCTCGGGTCGCCACTCAGCAGTGGAAGGCTAAGTATTCTAGAGCGAAGAAGGAAATGGACGAGGAGGCGGCCCGGCTTCTGGTAACTACCTCTTATCAATTGGATTTGGTCCGTGTTGCGCACGCTAACCAAGCCACTGAACACATGTTGGACTTACAGGCGGAGCAGCAGAGGCGCTACGAGGTGGAGGCGGCCCTGTCCCAGGCGGAGGCGGATAAGAACGCCCTGAAGGAGCAAGTGGTCCTCTTGGAGACCGACAAGGCAGTCATGGCCGAGGATCTGGGGGCCAAAACCAAGGACTTGGAAAGCCGCGACCTCGCCTTGAAAGAAACGGAGGAGACCCTTCAGGCGCTGAAGGCGGATGTGGAGAAGGCTATCGCCGAGAAAACTGAAGAGGAGCTGGGCGATCGGGTGCAAGGTGCCTTGGACAACACCCTTGCTGCTGTACGCCACGAACTCCGACGGGGGAACGTGGACTGTTCCTGGAATCAGGAGCAGATGTTCCGTTCGGCGTCTCGGCGGCTGATGGCGCAGGAGTATAAAGAAGAATCTGCTGACTCCCAAGTGATTCGTCAGACCGCCGCAAGGAGCTGTTGTCGGAGGCCTTCTCTGAGGTGAGCCTTCGCCACAAGGAGCTGAGGAAGAAAGCTCGTGCTGAGAGGTCGCGGGCGGACAAGGCGGGGTCGTCGGGCGGGCGCTAGTAATTCCATGTCCTGTAAAATTGCTCCTTTTCGGTTTCCTGTCTTTTGTACCAAACGTATCCGCCATTGTCATGAAGTTATGAAATGCCATTGTTATCCAGTTGTCATCCGCTTCTTCTTTTTTTTTTTTTTTGTGCAAACTTCGCATTTTTTACTGAGGTAGATTTCCCCTTGGGGAAAACTGGACAATCGAAGTGTTGGGTTCCGCCCTGGGGGAATCCGAACTTGGAGGAAACGTTGGGTTCCGCCTTGGGGAACCCGAATGATGACGAATTAATTTCCGCCCTGGGGAATCCAAATTCGAAGAGGTATGTTGGGTTTCGCCTTGGGGAACCCGAATCAAGTTAGATTCCGCCCTGAAGAATCGGCCCTGGGTATCAGGGACAGATTTCGCCTTGGGGAATCCGAACTTGGGGGAAAGTTGGGTTCCGCCCTGGGGAACCCGAACGATGACGAATTGGTTTCCGCCCTGGGGAATCCGAATTCGAAGAGGTACGTTGGGTTCCACCTTGGGGAACCCGAACTTGGCACAGGGGTTAAGTTCCGCCCAGGGGAACTCGAACCCGGCCATGCTTTTAGTAGGACTTGTCCATTGATATACATAATATCATATATATATATATATATCTTTAGTGCACTAGTCTTCCTTTCCTTACATTCACGCCCTTAGTAGGCTGTTTTCAAAACTTGCACAAGATTCAAAAGTCAAGAAACGGACGGAAGGTAGCAGTGAGCTAGACCTCGTCTTCCTCGGCACTGTACTTCCGCAAGTGCATGGCGTTCCATGTCTTGTGTATGGGTTCGCCGGTAGGGCGTTCGAGTTTAAAGGTGCTTGGACCGATCACTTCGCGGACCTTGTATGGCCCTTCCCAATTGGCGTTTAGTTTGCCCTGTTGGGGGACCGGTCGAAAAACTTTTCGAACTACCCAGTCACCTTCTTCCAAGTGATGAGGGCGAAGATGAGCGTTGTACCGCCGCGCCAATTGTTCCTTTTCAGCGACCAGGCGGATAGCTGCATCCTCCCTTCGTTCTTCTAACATGTCCAGATTATGATGTAAGCTTGCATCATTGCTGGCGTGGTTAAAATGCTGAATCCTAAGGCTAGGCAGATTAACCTCCACGGGTAAGACTGCTTCGGTTCCATATACCAGGGTGTAAGGGGTTTCATCTGTGGCTGTTTTGTACGAAGTCCTGTGCGCCCATAGGATGTTGGGCAACTCATCGACCCATTTTCCCTTCGCCGCATCCACTCTCTTCTTCAATCCTTGCAAGATGAGCTTATTGATGGCTTCCGCCTGCCCGTTCGCCTGGGGATATGCTACAGACGCCAAGCGAACCATTATTTTGAAATCTTCACAAAAGTCAAGGAACGCCGTGCAATCAAACTGAGTGCCGTGATCGCAGACAAATCCCAGAGGAAGGCTGAAGCGAGTGATGATGTTTTTCAGCACGAACTTCTGCACCTGATATGCCGTGATGGAGGCAAGAGCTTCGGCTTCGACCCACTTAGTGAAGTAATCTACCGCCACGATGATATACTTTCTCTTGCCCACCGCTTCTGGGAACGGTCCTAGCAAATCCATTCCCCAGAAGGCGAACGGCCATGGTGAAACTATCGGCTGGAGAGCGGTGGAGGGCAGGTGGTGCGTGTTAGCGAATAGCTGACACTTGTGGCATCGCTTGACCAGCTCTTCCGAGTCTCGGCGGATTGTTGGCCAATAGTACCCCTGCAATAATATATTCTTTTCCAGGCTTTTGGCGCCTATATGCATCCCGCATACGCCCTGGTGGATTTCTCTCAAAGTGAAAGAAGCCTCCTCATCACTTAAGCATCGCAAGTATGGCCCTGCCGAGGACTTACGATACATTTCGCCATCCAGCAAAACACATCTTGCCGCTCTTCTACGAATCTTGGTAGCCAGTGCTCGGTCCGTCGGGAGGGCGTCTGTTTCAATAAAGTCCGTACTGGCGCACGCCAATCCGGGAGTGGCGCTGTGGGCGGTGTTACGCTTGTCTGGGCATCGACGGCCATACACTCACCTTCTCTTTCTTTCTCCACGGTGATCATCCTGTCCTCTTCGAAATTGAGAGCGGTAGCGAGCTTGGAGAGAGCGTCAGCGTGGACGTTGTCTTCCTTGCCACCTGATGGATCTCCGTTGTTTCAAAACCCTTGAGGGCGATCTTGGCTTGATCGTTGTACGGGGCCAGAGTTTCCTCCCGGACCTCGTACACCCCGCTGAGCTGGTTGACCACAATGGCGGAGTCGGAGAAAACTTTGAGATGGGATACTCCCATGGTTTTGGCCATTCTGAGCCCTGCAATGAGCGCCCCGTACTCCGCCGCATTGTTGGTTCGTGGCCTGTTGAAACGGAGGGCGGTTTCGTGTAGGACTCCCTGGGGGCTTTTTAACACTATACCCGCCCCCGCTCCGTTCTTGCTCGATGCCCCATCCACGTAGAGCTCCCAGTAATCATCCGGGCGTCCGTCCGCCCGGACACATCCTTCGACCACAAAATCAGCCAGAGCCTGTGCCTTGATGGCTGTCCGTGGTTTGAAGTGTACGTCATATTCGCTGAGCTCTACCGCCCATTTGGACATGCGCCCTGCCACTCCCATGGACCTGAGAGCTGTCTTGAGTGGTAAGTTCGTCACAACGTGAATTGTGTGAGCATGGAAGTATGGGCGCAGCTTCCTGGAGGCGATAATCACCGCGTAGGCTGACTTCTCCAATGGTGAATACCTGGTTTCGGCATCTACTAACGACTTGCTCGTGTAGAAGACCGGGCGTTCTTCCTTGTCCATCCGCTTCACGAGAACCGAGCTGACAGCTGTAGCCGCGATGGCGACGTACAGGTATAGCTCATCTCCGGGAACCGGGGCTGCTAGCGTCGGCGGAGTGGTGAGGAATGCTTTGAGTTCCTCAAAAGCCGTAGAACACTGTCCCGTCCATGAGAACTTGGCCGCCGCCTTCAGAGTGGCGAAGAATGGCGCCTGCCTCTCGGCGGATTTCGGGATGAAATCTGTTCATTGCCGCTAACCGCCCCGTCAACGTTTTGACATCTCTCACCGTCTTAGGGGGTGGTGTCTGTATGATAGCTTCTATCTTTTTGGGGTTCGCCTCAATTCCCCGCCTGGTGATCATGAATCCCAAAAACTTCCCTGAAGAGGCGCCGAAGACGCACTTCTTCGGATTCAAGCGAAGTTGGAACGCCTTCAAGGTGTCGAAGGTTTTCGAAGGTCTCCCAGGTGGTCATCACCCGCCTTGGTTTTAACCAGTAGGTCATCTACGTATGCTTCCATGTGGTGACCCAGCTGATCTTGAAAAACTCTGTCAATCATCCTCTGGTACGTCGCTCCGGCGTTTTTTAGGCCAAACGGCATCACATTGTAGCAGTAATTGCCGAAGGGTGTCGAGAATGACGTTTTTTCTTGGTCCGCCTTTGCCAAAGGGATCTGGTGATATCCGAGAACATGTCTAAGAAAGACAACGTCTCATGGTTCGCTGTGGCATCCACTAGTTGGTCGATATTGGGCAGCGGATATGGGTCCTTGGGACAGGCGTCATTGAGGTTAGTAAAATCTATGCACATCCGCCAGCTTCCATCCGCCTTGCCCACCATTACTACATTTGACAGCCACGTCGGGTACTGGACTTCCCTGATGAAGCCTGCTTCTAACAGTTTGGTTATTTCCTCTTGGACCGCTTGTTTTCTTGTCCAATTTACTGTCCGCTTCTTTTGCGACACGGGGCGGGCGTCTGCTCTCACAGCTAGGTGGTGCTGCATGATCGCGGGGTCCAGCCCAGGCATATCCTGGGGTTTCCATGCGAACAAATCAGCATACTCTCTCAGCAGTGCCATTGTGCGGTCTCGGTCTGGGACCGGCATATGAGCGGACAGCCGTACTACCCTCTCAGGATTACCAGGATACAGTGGGACTTCTGTATCCGCCTCTGTGGATTCTGGGCGGACATACGCGTCGTCTCTAGTATCCACTGAAAAACATGCCTCTTCTTTCTTGAGAGCCACCCTATAGCATTTTCGTGCTAATGGAGTGTTTCCCATGCTACTCCGATTCCTCTCGCCGTAGGGAACTTCATAACTTGATGGACTGTGGAGGAAACTGCCTCGAAAGCGGCCAAACTGGGCCGCCCCATTATCATGTTATACGCCGAATTGCAGTTGGTGACGTAAAATTTTATGTGCTTTGTTTCCTGGTGATCGTCGTCCCCCAATGTGATGGGTAAGGTGATCACGCCCAGTACAGGTACGTCATTTCCCGCGAAGCCAGTCAGCATGATCTTAGAACGCTTGAGTAGGGCGGGGTCTAGTCCCATTCTGCTGAAAGCATCGGCTGAGAGTATATCCGCCGAACTGCCCTCGTCCACTAGCACCCGCTCTACTAGAGTGTCTTCAATGATGACACGGATCACCATTGCTTGGGTGCTGGACTTCCTCCGCGCAAATCTGCCGATGTGAACGTCAATGGCGGCTCTCTATCCGACTGTCTGACCATGGAACATTCACCAACGACCCTTCTGTTCGGGGGCGTATCCTCCTCTCCTCCCAAAATCATGCTGCATGTTTTCTTGTATCTGGGCTTTCCGCCTTCCTTTTGGGTATCCGGACTTTCCTCATCCGTTATTCTGTCGAAAACACTCGCCTTTCTGGGGGGCGCGTGCCTACCCGCCTTCGGAGGGGGTGTCTCTATCCTTTCCTTTTCTTTTTGTATTGGTGATTCTGAGCGTTCCCGCTCTTTTCTCCTTCGGTTACTTATGATGAATTCCTTGAGGTCACCATTCTTTATGGCTCGCTCAATCTCACTGCGGAGTTCCCGGCAGTCCTCCGTGTCGTGCCCCTTCTGCCCATGAAACTCGCAATACTCATTTGGGTTCCCCCTTTTCAATGCCGCTTTGGGTAACGGGGCCGGCCACCGCAATCCTCCTTTCTTTTCTTGGAGGACGACATGAGCCTTCGCCTTGATTCCGACAGGGGGGTGTACCCTTGTTCCGATCTTCCCTCTCCGTGAGGGCGGTTGTCTCTTCTGTCGTCTGGGCGTTTCTCTTTTCGCCCTTGGTATCCTTTGTCTCTGTTCTGATCGCTTGAGCGCCCGAACCCGCCCTGTATCATGGCGACATTCTCTTCCACTTCAGCACACTGGAGGATACATGTCTCCAACTCGGTGTGGGTTTTCGGCTTTCTCCGGACCAAGTCCTTCACCAGCTCGTGCTAAGCGTGGTGGTTTGGATGTGGTGGAGCACAATGTCCAGTGCGAGGTTGGGCACCGCTGCGACCGCCTTGGCCCACTTCTCGTAGTACTGCCGAAGAGTCTCTGACCGGTTCTGTCTCAAGTTCCAGAAGGCGGACAAGTTGCGTCCCGCCTCCTTTTGGTTTGAGAACTTGTGGAGAAAGAGTTGGCAGAAATCTTCCCAATTCTTTATGATTCCTTCTGCCAAACCTCCATACCAGGTTAGTGCCGCTCCAGTTAACGTTCCAGGGAACGTACGACAGTAGGTAGCGTCCGGGGCCGTGAACATCTGCATGGCAATGGTGAATGTTAACAGATGCTGGTCGGGATCCCCAGTTCCGTCGTACGCCTTGATTGCTGGTGGCACGAATCCTTGTGGGGGAGGAAAGCTGAGGAGACTCTTGTCCAGAGGCTGTCGCATGGCGAGTTGCCTTGGACCTGACTGGTGGCGAGGGAGGAACAGTCGGTACATTTCGTCCGAGTCCGCCATGCCGGTTGCCAGTCCGCCGGACGAGCCCTCGGTGCGATTTCCGGGGGTTGCTTTGGCCACCAGGAACTTCATCATCACTGCCATTTCAGCGTTCTGTCTTTGTAGATCGGCTACTTGTGCCGCTAGGTCCCCAGCAGCGGGATCAGCCGCCGTTCTATCTTCCAACGGAGGGGGGATGTGGGACTCCCCTCGTAGTAATCCAAGGCCTAGAGGGCGGATTGGATGGGGTGTTTGTGTAGCCGTTCCCAAGGGTGTGTCTACGGAAAGACGAGGATCTCGGGGGACACCCGCCGATATGATTTGTTTTGGCCGGGGTGACGGCGTTTCCGTGGGGACTCCACTCGTGGGATTTTCCTCCAAATTCTGCATACTGTTTGTCTTTTGGGAACAAAACGTTTAGCTGTCCCCTATCTGGCGCGCCAATTGATCCGCCCAGTTGGACCGGTGGATCAATATTGTGGTTCTTTGGAGGTTAGGCAATGAATCCGTCCTCGGAGTGTCTCGGCGGATGGCACCTTGCAAGGCAGACGTGCAAGGGGTTAGTAAATGTAGGGTGGCGAGTATGGGGATAATGTAGGGAGAATGGGTTACAGAGAAGTACCGGGCGAGGGCCCTTTTGTGTGGGGGGAACCGATAGCCTTTAGCGTACAGCGCGGAAGCTTGTAGTATCAGGCGTATGGTCCCAGATCTGTCGTGTCCTCTTCTGAATGGGGGACCCGTTATTTATAGGTCCCATTGGTCTGGCAGGGTCCACGTGTCCTGCTCTGAGTGGGCCGCAGCGAGTCACTGTCAACAGTAATGGGCGGTGGCCTCCTGTAGATGCGACAGGTGATCTTTTGGCTGAGGCGGACAGAGGACGCCCTGGAGTGACGGACCGCCCTGACCGTGTTCGAGGGCGAATTCAACTTGGGCCCATCAGCTTTCAACCTCCAATCTCCAATCGTAAAATCTCGATAATCTCGATAATATTATTTTGTCAGAATTAAAAAATTCAAATTCAAGAGTGAATGATCTAAATATTTCTCTTTCGATTGCAATGACTATCATCTAATCACTGGATTGCAGCCCAGACTAATTGGGCCCTAGCCATTCAAAGCCCAAGAAGGGCTTACCAAAGCTAGCCTTCATCTCATATACAGCCTTAGCCTTACCTTTTATTCTTTAACAAAGTTTTTAGAATAAATAGGGTTATTATAATTAAAAAGCAGCAAGTATAGCGGTTTGTTTTTAAAAAGCACGTTCTTTTCGAAACACCAAATCTATCCCGGTTTTCAAAATAGTTAACGTCGTTAGTCTTGTTTGTAAACTTTTGAATGTTTTGGACAAAATAGCTAACGGAAAAAATTAAGTCACAACCCTCCTTATCAACCACCGCCATCATCGCCTGCCGCCGTCCGAGCTCAGGAGATCCGCCGGTATACTTCCGGAGATCATGTTCGTCCAGATTCAGTGTCACCAACACAACCATTTTTCCCAGCGACACCGAAATCGCCCTGTCAGTCTGTTCAGGGACAGATCTAGATCCGCGAGGCGATAGATCTTGGAGACTGAATTGGGGAATCGAGCCGCTGAGGTAGTTCCGACTAAGGAGGGCTCGGCTCAGCATCCTGAGCGGCCGAAATCGGCCGGGATTGGACGGACCGTAGAATCTGTTGTTGCGCAAATCGAGATGCATCAATCCGGAGAGATTCGTGAACGAGCTAGGAATCCGACCTGTAATTTGATTGTCAGCGAGTTGAGAACGGTGAGACGGTGGAGGCGGCCGGTGTCGGAGGGGAGGTGGCCGGTGAGGCGGTTTTTCGATTGGGTTTGGGACGCTGGGGAAAGGAAGGGTAACGGCAAGCGGGGTTCCCCGAGATTCCTTTCCCGTCGGCTATTGTTAGGCTGGATAGGCCTTGAGTTTTTCCGACGGGAAGGGGGAAAAGGGGCCCATCATGTACTGGGTTTCGGGGATGGGGGGTTGGGTTTGGATAAGGGAAAATTAAGGCTTAATTTTTTTCCCTTAATTTAACCCATTTAGAAAACAGTTACTTAACTTTTTTTTAATTTCTTCTTTTTCCAAAACATTTAAAAGTTTACAAACCAAAGGGCTAACGGGGTTAATATTTTGAAAAACCCGGGGTAGATTTGGGGTTTCGAAAAAAAACATGCTTTTTAAAAACCCAAACCCCAATACTTGCTGCTTTTTAATTTTCCCGAATAAATAAATAACAAAGTTTAAGTATTGGCTGGAAAAAATAGGGCCAAAAAAAAAATTTTTAGCCAAATTTTTTCGGAAAATGTCAAACATAGTCAAAATTATTCCGTCACACTTTTTTGACCAAACTTTTTTTTTTTTTAGGGAAAAAAATTTTGCCGACATTATTTTAAAATTTTTTTTACCGTTAGTGACTGTACAAACGGAACTGACGTGGCATTCA
>CM068296.1:6599297-6653101 GCA_034768395.1 Linum lewisii
AAATTGTACATTCCTGTCACTGTCTCTCGAAGAGATCTTGTCGCGTCACGATATGGACAACTCTGTTAGCTTGACGAATCGTCATTTTCGCTGTCTGAATTTCTACAGGGAAAAGTCGTCGCAAGCTATTCTACAGGCGTTGAGGGACGAGACGTTGAACGATCCGAGGGAGAGGATCGAGATTGCTCAAACTCATGCATTCTACAGGCCTTCTCTCCTTGGACAGCCTTGAAAATTCCTGCAGATTTCAGTGTGTGTGATTTTGATTGATTTCATTTGTGTGTTCTTACTGATGACAAGAAATTAGTTTGTTGTATAATGTGTGGACCTTTGCCAATAAACTTATACGTATGAATTACATTACAGAAGCAATTATAGGGTTATGTGTTGTGTTTCAACCTCAAGATAACAAAACCCGATTGATTAAAAAGCTACCACGACCATTAGTACGATCAAGTTATACCGATTGGGGTTGGGCCAGAGTGTGATGAAAGTACAAAATGAAAAGGAAGATCAGGGGTAGGGTTGGACACTGGATAAAGTCATAACGCTGGTTATTGATGGTATTAGGGATTTCAGTTCAATTTTGGTAATTATGTCTTCATTTCGATTCCAAACCCCGAACTCGTACCGATTATATAATTGCTACCTAGCTGACTCCTTATGAATCCTCATGTAACAGGAGTAGTGAATTCTTACTTCCAAGAGTCAGCTAGGTGACACTTTCTGTTAGTAAACAATATAAGATCCATTCAGAACCCTCTCTCAACAACTCGAGTTATTGGGATGCAACGGTTCGTGACACTTTGAAGAAAAATTATACTATCTAGATGATGTAATTTTGAGAAAGGGAAAGAAGTCCAAGAAGTGTTGGAACAAATTAATTTTAATTGAACTAAGTCCATTTAGCTTAAAAGTAAGCCTGTATCTGTTTTACTTTCAACCTGGCCTTAAACCTAAACCTAAACCCTAATCAACTTCACTTAAACCACCCAAATCGAATACATGGAACGAAACCATTACTAGGATCTACTAATTATGAGGACTCCTCGTAGTGTCCTTATATCAGGACATTACTTCTACCGTTGGATGATGATCTGACGGTGGGGAACAAAGCAAGAATAAAATTAAAAATAGAAACTAGTATATATATTTTAAACAACCCAAAAAACCCACATTTCTTCTTCGTCAATTTTCCTCTTTGTCGGCGGTTCTCGACGTTTTGAAGGCCTTGCTCGGTTCACCGTCGACGAGCACATTAATAAGGGGTTATAGATGACTGTTTGAGAGTTTTGGATCCAATCTTTCTCTTCTGATTTCCTTTTGAAATTGATTTTTGTTGCTTTTTTTTTTGTTTGGTGGATAACAAAATAATGCGGTTCTGGAGTTTCTAAGGATTGTTGAAGCGAAAGAACAAGTTGTCGTTGGGATGACGCATCATCTGGTTATAGAAGCGGTTGATGGTAAGAAGAAGCTTTACCAAGCTAAAATCTGGGCGAAGCCATGGATGAACTTCAAGGAATTACATGTAGCTATCCATCAATGTCTTCGCTTAATGTACAGCCTCGCCCTCGTCTCCAACCCCGCACGCCTTGATCCAGCCTCCAGGCCTAGCACTGTCTCCAACCTGATCTCCTCACCTCGAGATTTTATTTCGATTTTATATTGGGAACATGTTCATATGTATGAACCACATTGTTCTAGTTGTCGATTTAGAAACATGTTTTTTCCCGTTTACGATTTGGAACAAGGTGGGTGTAATGAATTTTGAGATGCGTTAGTTTTCTGATTTTTTTGTACCATGTAACAATTTCATTCTTAGGAACAATTTGCTCCGTGTGACAATTTAGAAACAATGAATATACTATGATTCCTTTTCAAAAATTAATTGATTTCCATACATTGATTCATGACTTTTCACCAAAGATAGAAAAGGAATAAAAATCCTATAAATGTCATAAATTAATAATAAGGCCTAATACCCTCAGATGTCACGAACTATTGCGTTATTACTCGCGTATATACCACGTAAGCCCTATCTGGAGGTCGTCACCAACTATTGGATTCTGAGTTTCGCATAACACGCCGTTAGTTTTCGATGATTTTCATGACAGGTGGCTAGACGGAGTTAGCTGACGGTATAAAATAGTCTAGTTGACATCCTATGTGGCAATATTTTATAATTTCTTAAAAATAAAAATAAAAATAAAATTTAATGAAATAAAAAAAACGTTTCTTCTCTTCTACATTCTCCCTTTCTCTCTCCACTCTCTCTCTCCCTCTTTCACCTCCACTCTCTCTCACACTAACCCACCCCCTCTGCAGCTCAAACTAACCAACCTCCTCTGTAACTCAAAAACCCACCTGACCACTCTATCCAAAACTGAGGGTCAGTTCGTCGACGGGAAAGCAAGCTATGTCTACAGCCAAAACCTCAATAGAATATGTTGAAGGTGATCCTTATTTTGCATGAGTCGCCAACCCTATTTTGCCAATAAAGCAAGGTTGAAGGGGCGAAAATCTTTAAATACCAAACCCCCAATCGCTTTCGGATTAGTAAGATTATCCTTGAACGTCCAGTGGATGCTCCTGTACTATGAATTGCTCATTTCCCCCCTTCTATTTTGGCAAACTTGTCCTTGGAGGGCCTTGACCAGAACTTGGCAGTCAGAATGTATTTGTGTATGAGACCCGGAGAACGTCGCCATCCTGATGGCCTCAAGGAGGGCCTTTGCTTCCGCCATTAAGGCGGATGAACATTGAAATCGCATATGAGAACTCACATTGCACTCCTTAAGGTACGTGCATTACTAATTAAATAAATCACCATGATTAGACATTTTAGCTCTATAACTATTGATTTGGACATGAAGACGAGTGACAAGTATGAGGGAGCTTGTAAAACTTTTCGCAATGTATATAGAGATGGTGGCCTCTATGCTGGAATCTTATCATCATTGTTGGTGAGTCACCAACTATTCAATGTAGTTTATATTTCTTTAGAAAAGATTAATTAATCATGTAGCTAATATGTATGATTTTTGTATTTTCAGGGTGTTATTTCGTCTGTGGTGATAAGTCTTTCTGTGACTCTGTCTAAAACTCTTATCGTCTTGTGAAATTCCAAGGTTATATTTCTAGTATCATTCTACATATCACTTTAAATTTTAACTCATGGTTCAACTAACTGGTACATTCATTATGATTTATTAGCTTTAGGCAAGGTGATTCTACCACAATGCATGATCTCAAGTCCGATATCACTACCAATCTTATTGCATCTATAGATAAATGTTTGTTTTTTAGACTAATTAATTACATATCTCATATATGTAAAATTAATATTATTATTAATATTTTTTTTTTGTTACAGTGACCTTTCCAATTGAAGTTGTGCAAAGAAGCATGCAGAAGAAGAAGAAATTAGGTTTAGGTGTAGTGTTGAAGAAAATCGTAAAAGAGGAAGGTGTTCTAAGTTTTTATGGAGGCATTCACTCTCACGTATTAAAGGTGGTTATTGGTCATGTAGTTGCTCATACAATTTTTGAGATGGTAAAAAATCCATGTTGCTTAGTCAATACAAGATTTTGTCAATTATAGGGTCGATTGAAAACCAATTTCTTTATGGATTGGTGCTTGAACACGTGGAAGAAGAAGCCCTCGACTTGTTAGGGATAGTAGCGGATGATAAAACATAAAATTTTGTATTATTATTATTTTAGACATGTGTAGCATTTTGTAAAATTGAGAAAATTATAGTCAATGTATTTTATCATTTATAGATTTGTTTTGTAAAATTGAAGTACTTATTGGTAGGTTTTTCAACATATTTATTTTCCAATTTCTCTGAAATGTTCCACGACCACTATTGCGAATAAGAGCACCCTTCGAATCTCGATTCCAAGTTGCACGCTAGTTCGTCTGAACACAGTGACCTCACGACCTCAAAGACTGTTCGACGAATCGAGTTTACTCCCTCTCAACTATGCAAACCCATGACCTAAACGTCTTGCAAAATGGAAGCAGAAAGAAGAGTTTATCGACTCCTTAACGGCTATACTACCGTTGCTCTGGGTTCCGATTACTCGCGTCGAAGATCGTGGGAGTGTCTTTAGGGTTACCCTCTCAATATCAACTTTAGGTTATATTTTACAGTTTATAATGTCTATATGTGCATGAATAACATTAATTAGTTGCAATTCAAATGATAATGTTGTTGGGATATTAGTTTTAGGTCCATCTTAGGTGAGTAGTTTGATTCACTTTTTTTACCATGAATAATTTTCAATTTGCTTTTTTGCTTGAAAATCCAAGGGGACTGCAAAGCACGCCGAATTTGTAGTCAAATCGAGTGATAGTCAGACTGAGTTGGTCGGGTTGGGTAAATTCATCAAGTCGGGCAGCAATTTCGAGTACATGTACCTTGCGAACCAACCCCAAAATGAGACACCCATATAACTTCCTACTGAAATTTATGGCCTCGGTCCTGAACTCATCATGAGTTGGAAAATATCTCCAAATCGAGAAAAGCAGCAAATCAGGTTTGGTGTCCGTCTCCAGAGTTACTTTGATCTTCTGGTCACCAGATCCCAAAGGTGAGGTAGAGCATTGTAGTTGCACCTTCAGGGAACCTTGTTCCGGCCAAAAAATGGTTCGCCAGCTTGGTGATCACCTTGTTTGGCCACTGCAATGTTTTGAAATCTTGTTCCACCAAACCCTCCGTTACCATGTACTTCTCCTCCATCAAAAATGGTGGCTGTGGTTCTTGGAATTTTTGTGGGATTGTAAGAGACTGTGGCGGAGGGTGAGTGAAAGTGTTGGGTAAAGGTCACATCTCTTTATTGGGCATGGGCCCATACCTAAAAGAGACAGCTACAACCCACCTAAAAGTCTTTAAGAATAATTATTAATTAGGGTTTTAGCCTTTAGGGGCGTGTTATTTAAGTACTTAGTTGTGGCGTGTTATTTCATCATTTGATTTGCCAAGCTAGTATGAAACATCTTGAACGACCAAATTTCTTTTTAACCATTATTTTGCACTATTGCAGTCTAGTACCATATCGTCATCGCTATCACCTGCGCGCTTTCGTGGCTATAGCCGCTGTTAAATTACTCCGCCGATTAAAGCAATAGCCGGAGCTCCGGCGATTGAGCCGGAACTCCGGCGATAGTCCAGATCCCCCAGTCCCAGGAACTCCGGAACGCGGCGAGCTCCTCCTCCTTCCGTCGCTGCTTCTTCTTCCCCCTCCGTCCGTCACTACTTCTTCTTCCTCTTCCTTTTGTTCCGGCGAGCTCCGGCGATTCTTCTTCCTCTTCTTTTTGTTTCAGCGAGCTCCGACGATTCTTCTTCCTCCTCCGGACGAAACCAATGACGACGACGGCTATGGGGGAGGAACCCCTTCGATTCTCGAAGTCCAGCCGATCGGCGAGTTCAGCAAAGAAGAAGAAGAAGAAGAAGAAGAAGAAGAAGAAGAAGAGAGAAGAAGAAGAAGAAACTCCGGACGATCGGCGAGTTCTGTTTTCGAACTCCGGCGGCGGCGGCTCCGAAATAAGATTGGAGCTGATTAGAGTTTTTAGTAAATCGACGGCTGAGATTGACCATGAGTAAATGAACGGATGAGATTAGATTTAGGGTTATCCGCGTCTAGCGGTTTCAACCAATCAGAACGTTTTATTTTAACAGTGGCCACGGTCCGCTGTTAAATTAGACGTGGCCGCTGTTAAACTGTCTAATTTAACAGCGGCTAAGTGGCCGCTGTTAAATTACACGAATTTAGTAATTTAACAGCGGCCAAAAAATGGCCGCTGTTAAACTGTCGCTGTTAAACTAACATTTTTTGTAGTGTGGGTGGCGCAAATGCAACGGTCCTAGCAGGTTGGAAGAGGGTTTGACGCACATATTCGTCAGGAGTGAAGTGTGAAAGAAGAAGAGATGCGGCGGCGGGCGGAAGAGGGTTTGACCGGCGGCGAGGGAGAAATGGGAAAAAGGATGGAGGTTAATTTCGGGTGGGGACTTGGTGTGGGGTTAATCTGATTGGGTTCTTTGGTTGGATGATTGGACATGTTGGGGGAAATTAATCTGACAATGCAGACTGATGTGACGTGGCAGTGGAGTTGCCAAGTCCACATAGGCGAATGGACGGAATAATGGACGTCCGTAGCTAACAGTGACCTTTTGGATAATGAGTCAAAGTCTAGTATCGGCAACAATTTTTTTAATTTAGTGACTTTCGAGTTATTTGGCTAAAGTTCAATTGACCATTTAACTTTAAGTAACCAACCCGGCTGCCTGGTCGGACAGGGTTTTGGGTTAGTGGGTATTGTGGTCTAGGTCGGGTAGAACCTGTAGGTTTTATAGGTACCCTAATCCTAATGCCTTCATTTCGATTTCAAGAGGTACCTAATCCTAATGCCTTCATTTCGATTTCAAGCCTCAAAACTCGTACAATTTACGAGTACCTTAAACCCGCATGGGACCGAGCCGAATTTGGGCAATCTCAAATCCTTGAAGGTTTACTTACAACCCTAAACCCTATTACAGGTTATTGAGTCTTATAATTGGTATAGTACTTATAGAAATTCATCACTAGCTAATAAGATTATTTAAAACCCCTAAGCGACGGCGAATCCCATTAGAAATTGGACAAAGCCAACGATTCTCTGACGCAGGTGAAAGAATGACGGCGGCGGCGGCAACCCAGAACGACCGAACCGGTGGCGAATATCGGGAAGTCCTCGAAGCTTTCCGCAGGAGAGCTACCGAAGCCGAGGTCTGAATTTTCACTACCTCTCTTCCGAATTTTAGCATCGCTGATTTTATTGTAGCTCGATTTTAAGGGTCAACACAGTCAACGATTCCCTTTTGATTGGTCTTTGGAACAGAGAACCAGAATGTAATTGATCATGAAAAACTCGGTCTGGTATTTGAATTTTGATGGCGTGTTGTACCTGATTTGATTTAGGTTCCAGTTTTACACTGCAATTAGGGCTTTAGCCAGATGGTTACTGTTTTCTATTTATACCGAACCGATTTGAGAACTGCTTTCTGGAATCTGCAGAATGCATATGACAGAAAGAAACTTTCAATGCTCATTCATTCAAATAATTTGTTTTCTGTTTGAAGGAGCGGCTGTCAAGAATTGAAGCTGCCATGTCAAGTAAATCAGGTAAGTTAGATGATTCAATGTATATGTTTTGTTCATTACATTTATCTGAACTGTATTCGTGTTCTTTTCGCATTCAGATGGTGCAAACTTTGAGCATTCGAAAGCGATAAGCGATCTTCAATCAAAGATAGAGGAGCTAACTTTGTCTGAGGTTTCGAAAACGACAGAGTTAGCTTCTGAACGTCAAAAGGTAGACAGATTCATACTGCTTTCTAATTATTTCCAAGTTTGTTGATTCTGTTCATACTGGTCAAGTTACATTCTTGCATCATCTCTCTTACCCTTATGATTTTTCCCAGGCTCAGAAGCTTGCTACTGAAAATGGGAAGCTTCAGTATCGAATTACTCATCTCATCTGTACGGTTAGGGAACTGAATGAAAAGTTAGCAGAGAAGCACGAATAGGTGATTGATTGATTGTATCGAACTTGTTTCTTCTTAGAAACTGAATTAGCATGTTCATTCCGAGCCTCTGATGTTTGTGAAATTGGTATCATATTTCACTCCAGATATTATATAGTTCGGTTCTTTTATGTATCCTGCTAGGCTTACGCATGACTCTGTTTTGAGCGAGATTATCCCATAAACAAGCTGAGTTCGAGCTAGTGGTCCGTTACTTGATTTCGTGAAGGCTCATATGCTAGACTCGTGGGTCAGGCCGTCAGGGTCACATGTTGATTCGTTTCATAGTGGACTTGATTGTATGGTTTCGTAAATCTGATCAATTAGAAGCTTGTGAAACTGCTATACAACCCACATTATCTATCGGCTTGAGACTCGCGACGTTGGGGTTGTTTTACAAGGTACATGTACTCGAAAATGCTGACCCGACTTTATGAACTTGCCCAGCCCGTCCATCTCAGTCTGACTGTCACTCAATTTGACTACAAATTCTGCCTGCTTTGCACTCTCCCCTTGGATTTTCAAGCTAAAAGCAAACTGAAAATTGTTCATTGTACAAAAAGTGAATCAAACTACTCACCTAAGATGGACCTAAAACTAATATCCCGACAACACTTATCATTTGAATTGCAACTAATTATCGTTAATCATAGACATAGATATTATAAATTGTAAACAATAACCTAAAGTTGATATTGAGAGGGTAATCCTAAAGACACTCCCACGATCTTCGACGCGAGTAATCGAAACCCAGAGCATAGCTAAGGAGTCGACGAACTCTTCCTTCTGCTTCCATTTTGCAGGTGTTTAGGTTATGGGTTGCGGAGTTGAGAGGAAGTAAACTCGGTCCTTCGACCAGTCTTTGAGGTCGTGGGGTCATTGTGTTCGGACGAACTAGCGTGCAACTTGGAATCGGGCTTCGAAGGGTGCTCTTATTCACAAGAGTGGTCAAGGAACAGTTCAGAGAAATTGGAAAATTAATGTGTTAAATAAATATGTTGCAAAACCTACCAATAAGTATTTCAATATTACAAAACAAATCCATAAAATGATAAAATAAACTACGCATGTCTATACTACTAATAATAATACAAAATTTGGTGTTTTATCTCGAGTTGTGTCTTAATAAATCCTCCGCTACTATTCCTAGCAAGTCAAGGGCTTCTTCTTCGACGTGTTCAAACACCAATTTATAGAGAAATCGGTTTTCAATCAATCAACCCCATGATTGACGAAATCTTGCATTGACTAAGCAACATGGAATTTTTACCATCTCAAAAATTGTATGAGCAACTACGTGACCAATAACCACCTTTAATACGTGAGAGTGAATGCCTCCATAAAAACCAAGAACGCCTTCCTCTTTTGTTATTTTCTTCAACACTACACCTAAACCTAATTTTTTCTTCTTCTTCTGCATCCTTCTTTGCACAACTTCAATTGGAAACGTCACTGTAACAAAATATAATATTATTATTAATATTAATTTCACATATTTTAGATACGATATGTGTAATTAATGAGTCTAAAAAACATACATTTACCTGTAGATGCAATAAGATTGGCAATGATACCAGACTTGAGATCGTGCATTGAGGTAGAATCACCTAGCCTAAAGCTGATAAATCATAACGAATGTACCAGTTAGTTCAACCATGAGTTAAAATTTAAAGTGGTATGCAGTTTGAGACTCAATATATAACCTTTGAATTTCACATGCCGATGACGATGAGAGAGTTTTACACACAGAAAAACTTATCACCACAGACGGAATAACACACTGAAAATACAAAAATCATATATATTAGCTACATGATTAATTATTCTTCACTAAAGAAACATAAACTACATTGAATAGCTAGAGACTCACCAACAATGATGCTGAGATTCCATCATAGAGTCCACCATCTCTATATACATTGCGAAAAGTTTTCCAAGCTCCCTCATACTTGTCACTCGTCTTCATGTCCAAATCAATAGTTAGAGCTAAAATGTCTAATCATGACAATTAATTTAATTTAATTAATTAGTAATGCACGTACCTTAAGCAGTGCAATGTGAGTTCTCAAAGTATCGAGAGGATGCGAAATTAAGGTGGCGGTTAATGTAGCCAATCCTCCACTGATAATAGCCACGGAAGCAGGTGATAGCGATGACGATATGGTACTAGACTGCAATAGTGCAAAATAATGGTTAAAAAGAAATTTGGTTGTTCAAGACGTTTCATACTAGCTTGACAAACCAAAACGTACCGTAAGGAGAAGTTTGTTGAAATTCAAATAAGCAAAGTATTTGACCCCATAAAAAGCGAGACGGTGGACAATAAAAACCAAGTTCCCCCTCCAAAGCGATGTATATCCACCGTGTTCTCCGAAAACAATCTCACCAACAAGGCTGATTATGCTACTACAAGTAAGGTTGAGCACGATCCTAGATTCATGCAACCTCGGCCTGAAATGAAATAGATCATAATTAAAACAATTAATATTGTAAACACAAATCAGTAATAAATGATATATAGACTGTGTCAATGATAAGAATATTCTACCTCACATAACTGAGTGAGAGAAAATCGGATCCTAAATCTTTAGACGTTAATAAGTATTCATAAAGGGAAAAGCCGACCGCCATGGATGGCACAGTAACCTGTAAATCCTTACCCGTCAATAATAATAATAATAATAAATATCGGATGGCTATGAAAATTTGCAAGCCTAAATACATAATCCTAAACTCAAATTTAAAACCCTAAATCCTAAGACCAAAAGTAAAACAAAGAAAAACTTACGAATAATGATGTTGGGAGAGTAGCATAAAGGGGGATTTTTTCCAAAAATAGGCTTGGGCCAAAATTCAATTCCCAAAATAGGCTCGTTCTACGGTCAATTCCCAAAGTAGGCTTGTGTGTGCTAACTGGACGCGTACATCGCCAAATTAAGTGGCAATTAGCATAAAATCGGCAGAATGTTTGGCGACATGAGCTCAGCCCCAAAATCGCCACTTATAGTGGCGATTTTACTCTGAAAATCGCCACTGTAAGTGGCGATTTTATGCTGACTTTGTCAGACAAAAATCGCCACTTATAGTGGCGATTTTCACAGCACTTTTCCATTCCCCTTTTTGTCTGACACTTTTATTTCAAATATAGTAAAATAGCATTTTGGTCTTTCTACTTTGTCAACTTAACAAATAGCCCCTTATTGTATAAACCGCTATTTTTATCTCTCATACTTATAGTTGATCCTTCTTATAGTTGAAATGGAAGGATCCAAAATACAAATTGGTCAAAGTATGAGAGATAAAAATGGCGGTTTATACAATAGGGGGCTATTTGTTAAGTTCATAAAGTAGAAAGGCCAAAATGCTATTTTACTATATTTAAATAAAAGTGTCAGACACTTTGATTTCAAATATACTAAAATAGCATTTTGGTCTTTCTACTCTGTTAACTTAATAAATAGCCCCTATTGTATAAATCGTCATTTTTATCTTTCATACTTATAGTGGATCCTTCTTATAGTTGAAATTTTTATCTTTCATACTTATAGTGGATCCTTCTTATAGTTGAAATGGAAGGATCCAAAATACAAATTGGTCACAAGTATGAGAGATAAAAATAGCGATTTATACAATAAGGGGCTATTTGTTAAGTTAACAAAGTAGAAAGGCTAAAATGCTATTTTACTATATTTAAATAAAAGTGTCAGACAAAAAGTGAATGGAAAAGTGCTGTGAAAATCGCCACTATAAGTGGCGATTTTTGTCTGACAAAGTCAGCATAAAATCGCCACTTACAGTGGCGATTTTCAGAGTAAAATCGCCACTATAAGTGGCGATTTTCAGAGTAAAATCGCCACTATAAGTGGCGATTTTGGGGCTGAGCTCATGGTCGCCAAACATTCTGCCGATTTTATGCTAATCGCCACTTAATTTGGCGATGTACGCGTCCAGTCAGCACACACAATCCTACTTTGGGAATTGACCGTAGAACGAGCCTATTTTGGGAATTGAATTTTGGCCCAAGCCTATTTTTGGAAAAAATCCCATAAAGGGATGTAAAGCCACCATCTGTCCAAATGTCGCAAAGGGTTGCCCAAGCTCCTCGATAATTTTCACTTGACTTGAGATTTCGAGATAAAAAAACGTTACATAAATTAAGTATATCAAAACGTTACATACATAATGATCATATAGGGTACGTACCTGAGCATTGATGCGAGTTCTCAATGTGTCGAACGGAAGTAAGATGAAGGAGGCAGTTAATGCGGCCAATCCCCCGCTCACAAAAAATATTACATCATTAGGCTTCTCTGGCGACTGCAATGCTTCTCTGAGAAGAGACTTGAAAGTCGAATTGGCGAGCAGGGCGATTCCGAAAAAGGAGAATCGATAAGCAAAGGAGACCAATTTCCTGACACATAAAGCCTTATAATCATGTTCAAGAATCTGATCAGCAAGTTGCTGCCAGATGGTCTTGTTTCCTCCTCCTTGAACCTGTGAGAGAATAGTTATGCGGGTGAGCGGAGCCACAAAGGTGTCAGTAATGGAGACGAAGATGATGCCGGGTAAAGGGTGCAAGAGGAATTTGGCCAAGAGAGAATCGAAGAAGATAGGCCCACCAAAGAGAAGCCGATGCTCGTAAAGGTCGAGCTTGTTACTCGACCAGCGGACTATGTGTTTCCAAGTCGAAGGATGACTTAGTGGTTGTTTTGTGATAATGTCGTCCAATTCAAAGACGTATAAAATAGTAGACAATAGACTCTTGGTCAGGTCCAAGGACTCGTCTTGTGTAGTCAGCAACCCTTCTTCGAACACCCTATTCAGGATGTCAAACGCGCCATCAGGTCTTAGTACCATCCCTTCTGAGTTCTGAATTCTGATCGATTGATTTCCCTTTGCGAATGATGAAATAGCACGCCACAACTAAGTACTTAAATAACACTCCCCTAAAGGCTAAAACACTAATTATTCTTAAAGACTTTTCAATGGGCTGTAGCGTCTCTTTTAGGTATGGGCCCAGGCCCAATAAAGAGATGTGACCTTTTACCCTACACTTTCACTCACCCTCCGCCACAGTTTCTTACAATCCCACGAAAATTCCAAGAACCACAGCCACCATTTTCGATGGAGGAGAACTACATGGTAACGGAGGGTTTGGTGGAACAAGATTTCAAAACATTGCAGTGGCCAAACAAGGTGATCACCAAGCTGGCGAATCGTTTTTTGGCAGGAACAAGGTTCCCTGAAGGTGCAACCACGACTCCTTACCTCACCTTTGAGGGTGATCTCAGCTTGGAGAAGAAGGAGAACGGACGCTACATCACTCGCAAGGATGTGTTACTCCATTTGGAATCTGGTGACCAGAAGATCAAAGTAACTTGAGACTGACACCAAACCTGATTTGCTCCTTTTCTCAGTTTGGAAATATTTTCCAACTCATGATGAGTTTAGGACCGCGGGTATAAATTACAGTAAGAAGTTATATAGGGACCTCATGCGAGGAGACATGGACTATGTCTATCTGCCATAGGGGGTTCTCTTCCCAGAGGAGGAGTGACTGGTTTGATTGAAAGAGTATGTAATGTAGGTATTAGGATGAAATGAAGAGACAATGGAGAATGTCTATAGTAGTCTAACCTGTGTATCGACCGATGATGTTTGTTTGTGGGTGAAATGAAATGAAATGAAATGAATGGATGAGTATATTTACTACTTACTTACTTACTAATCAAGCAATTTCCTTGTCCTAGCCTGTTTTATCGATGTGAATTCATGATCCCATTACTTTCACTGATCTTTGTTCCAAGTATACTTATGGCGTCGGTATGATTTTTCTTATTTGTAGTTCATATGTTGAGGAAGTTCTTGTACACGCATGTTGGTGGAAGGAGATGTTGCTGTTTTCGAATTGGTTTGGCCGACTAAGTTCAAGGTACGTGCTTTGCGGTATGTGCATTTTCGTTCTAAGGTTCAGATGCACGGCGAAATTGGTTGTTGCGTTATGTGGAATGAATATCCATCGACTTGTGTTGTGTACATCTTACTATAGTTGTTCACTATTGTTTCCGGGTTTACGTTGTGAGGAGAACTTCAACTGAAAATCGTGATGTTGCATTGTCAAATTCGAAATCGGATGCTCTTGAACCACTGGGTAAGTTGGACCGAACGCGTAGTGATGAGTTCTCAATGGATACAGGGGCCTGGAAAAAAGTTGAGGTAACTGCTAAAAGGTGTTGCCTGGGTGGAGGAAGTAGAGTTATGCAGATAACTTCCATCATGAGCACCTTGCAAAGAATATCATCTATTTCTGTTTGTGACAATCTTTGATATATTAATTGATGTGATCTAACGTATTCATTTGGAATCCATGGATTTGATTGTCTCTTTTGATTTCTTAAGAGTTTTTTGTGGATAGCTCTTTCAGAGCTCACTGAGGCTAAAGGTTGCTTACAAGTTTAAGAATAATAGTAGAGGTATAACTGGGAGATGGTGACCAATTGACTGATTATGTGTTACATTATCACTCTTATTGGCCTGGACTCTTGATTATGCTTTTTTGAAAGCTCATCATTGTTGCATTTTAAGTTCTATTGCAGCATTTTAAGTTCTTTGATATATTAATTGATGTCCTTCTGCAGAATTCAGATGCTTACAATCAACTCCTCAAGTGCTGCTTCTATCAAGGTTGGTAAAATCAAGTTCAAATTTACGAGTACTTGAATTTTGCATGTTGATCCTAACAAGTTATTCTTTACAATAGTGAGGTGTTCTGGGTTTTATTTGTAAGTCTACACACTACCACTTGAGTGGAAAGAACATTATTAAGACGTGTTATCCCATAACTAAATATTAATCATGTGAGTGGATTATCATGTAATATGTTTCACGCTTATGGTGCTAGAGCATTGTAGGATGAGAAAGATACCTACTTACTGAAGTTAGTGTGAAACTTGAATTAGTTGATTAAATTGAGTATTGTTGAAAAGCTAAGTGAGAGCACATGAAGTTCCTGAGAAGTTTTTCTCTATATGTTTATTTATTTTCATAATATTACAATGGTATTCTAAACCGTGCTTCCTCTTTCGATTTACCATACAGCAGACGATTCTCTTTGCCAGATTTTGTGGTGGATGTTCAAGATGCTATAGAACCTGTCCTTAATGCCTACTTGAAGGTTGGTATTATGAATATCGTAATGGTTTTCCTACACAATCCTTCCAATTAATTTTTTCTCATGATTCTTTGATATGTGTTATAAGAAAACAGAGGATTAGTTTCCCAGGTTCTTTGCTGGAAATGTTTGTTTTAACTGTGAGCTTAGTTAGTTTGTAGTCAAATGGACAATTGTTTTTTTGGTATGTATTTGATTCTCAGGCATTTTTAATCCTTAGGCAGATGATAGGAGCCATATTTGATCTGAGTTGTATTGCAGGTTACATTGTTTCTAGCTATCGGTCTTTTGATCAAATAGTAAGAAGTGTAAATTTACCCTTTTAATAAATCCACTGTCTAAGTTCTACACCTTACTTTTTATATGTCAGATCATATTGTTTTCTCTCATGTTTAGATTTTTCGTATGAAATACTTATATATTGCGTGGTGATTCTACTACAACTCTTTCCATAGACTACCTTCCCGTCCTCCACACCATCTTTAACCTTATCTCCTAACTCAGTTTCCCTCTCTATACATTGTAGGGAGAATTTGAATGCAATAATGACGACAACTGTTGAGTACCAGTTTATGCAGGCAGCCTGAAAAATATAATTAGACTCATCTTGGTAGTTTCCTTTCTCGACAAACTTATGATAACAAGCTATTCTTGCTATCATTTATGGTTTTGTGTTTGATTAGTTGGATTATGGTACATGCTCAAACCTGTACACCATATAGATCAGAAAAATGTCTTGGTACATAGAATATATGTTTTGGTTAAGCAAACTCAGATACATCCAAATGTGTTGTGTGATTTTTAACTGTTTCTTTTCATCCATTCGTCTATTTTTGGATCTGTTTCGAAGCTAATCTTCTTTTCCGTGTTTATAAAATAATGAAACTAAATGTTGCTTTTCAGTGATGTATTGAGTATCATCTACTAACGGGTGAGCAACCGGAAAGTACATACATATTTCACAGTTAGCAGCATCGTGTGTTATTAAAACCTAGTTTCACTGATTACACTAAGCAGCCAGGCTAGGAATGTGAACGTGGTCAATGTTACTAGGGTTACTGTTAGTTCAGAAACTAAATCCTGAAAGTATACTATTAGGATCTGCTATGAATCTGACTTGTTAGTTTATTACATGCTTGTTTTTAGGTCTCTCTTTGTTTGGAATATGGTTAGGATTTGGTCTTCATTCGTTTTCCAAGTTGCCAATGATGTGATGCAGATTAAGATGTTTATTTTAAGATTTTAGGACAGTGGAAGAAAATTGATATATACGAGTCTCTCTTAAGAACAATTGATGCATGTTCCACTTCACCTTTTGCTCCATCAATCAGTGTCTGAAGAATCTGAAAATGTCTCTGAGATGTTATGTCTTGTGGAAAATGAAATGTACTGGTGGCTGGTGGTTCCCTCATCAGATTGTGGTTTTTCATATGTGCTCTCTTTAATTTCTGGCACTTGATAGCAGATAATCCAAATGTATAGTCTATTTGCAGAGGGCAAAACATGATGCCATTATTCGGTTTTGGTTTGACTAGTATATGAACTTGGTCCTAGATGATGATGTTGAGGAGGTCAATGTCAAGAAGAAGAGTAGAAAGTCGTTTTGTAATGTCTTAACCAGTCATCAATTTTGCATGTTCATCAGTTCATCTCCACATATTGCCAGACAGGGATGATTCTTCTCCAAGGAGACAACATCACCCTGATGATTATGAACACGTACGTAAGTTGGTCTTTATCAGTTTTCTCATCTATGTTACTATTAGCTAGCTCCCTCACATTTGCCTCACCATTTTAGATAATCTATATCTATTGTTAGACTACAGAGTGCATCATTATATGAGATGCTTAGAAATGCTTGTTAGGTTTAGGTGATACTTTGATACAAGTAAACTTAGTAATAGTTCATGTGTCTATGATAGATTTCTGCTCTGATCTCTGCTTTCGTATGGGATGTGTTCTGGTTTCGGTAGATGAGATCCAATTCTTATGGAATGCTAAACTAAACCAAGTCTTATGTTTGGCATTTTGATTGGCTGTGTACTTCCTGCCAACTCTTAGGATCATAATCAGGACTTGAAATACCTGTTTCTGTTTGATCTTGCCTGTGAATGATGCTCTGCTGTGTCTGGACATTGTAGCTGTGAGCATGGCTAAGGACTTGGGTCTATTTTGTGCATATTCTGCTATTTCCAGTGTAGTATGCAGAGCAAAATCATTAGTTAGCTTAGATCAACAGACTTGATTTGGCAGTTAGCGAAAATAGAGAGCGTACCTGAGTTGTTTCGATGTTTTGATATGATTTACGAGTAACAGTACTAGTTTGAAGTTTGAAGAGGCATAAGATTTGTTAATGTTGTTGTTCCTATATGTATTATACAAAGGAATGTGTGACTGTTTGAAAGTTTCAATTGAGGTTCTGCATTCTGCTGGCAAATATAATATCAAAGGAAGAGGTTCTGAGGATTCTGGTTCTTCTCTTTTTACAAAGCTTGCGCTGTAATCGATATCATCAGATACAACTTATAATTGCTTTTCAATTTCTAATAAACCACTTTACTACATCAAACCATCCTCAATATGTTATGTGTCGTACGTTGATCTTCATGCATGTATATAAACTTAGGAAACAATGGAAGAATAGTAGAATACTTCATATCTGGTCATATTTTCAGTGGTTTTGTCACTTTTGGCCGCTATATTAGAAAATCAGGATTATCCAATTGGATATATACTTTGTCTGTCTGCGTTCCCGTCCTCTTTGTTAGTTACAATTAACGAAACATAACGGCGTTACTCGTAATGTTGACACATCACATGAAGTTAGGTCAATTTTACAAAACAAATCAATAAAATGATAAAATACACTGACTAATATTTTCTCAATTTTCCAAAATGATATGTCTAAAATAATAATAATACAAAATTTTGTGTTTTATCTCAAGTTGTGTCTGAAAAAATTCTCCTCTACTATCCCTAGCAAGTCGAGGGCTTCTTCCACGTAGAGAAATCAGTTTTCAATCAATCAACCCGATGATTGACGAAATCTTGCATTGACATGCCGATGAGAGAGTTTTACACACAGAAAGACTTGTCACCACAGACGGAATAACACCCTAAAAATACAAAACTCATACATATTAGCTACATGATTAATTAATCTTCTGTAAATAAATATAAACTACATTGAATAATTGGTGACTCACCAACAATGATGCTGAGATTCCAACATAGAGGCCACCATCTCTATATACATTGATTTAATTTGATAAATTAATCGTAAATACACGTATTGTATTCGTACGTACTCTGAGAAGAGACTTGAAAGTCGAATTGGCGAGCAAGGCAATTCCGAAAAAGGAGAAACGATAAGCAAAGGAGACCAATTTCCTGACACATAAAGCCTTATAATCATGTTCAAGAATCTGATCAGCAAGTTGCTGCCAGATGGTCTTGTTTCCTCCTCCTTGAACCTGTGAGAGAATAATGATGCGGGTGAGCGGAGCCACAAAGGTCTCGGTAATGGAGACGAAGATGATGCCGGGTAATGGGTGCAAGATGAATTTGGCCAAGAGAGGATCGAAGAAGATAGGCCCACCAAAGAGAAGCCGATGTTCGTAAAGGTCGAGCTTGTTACGCGACCAGTGTACTATCTGCTTCCAAGTCGAAGGGAGATATGATGGTGGTTGTTTGCCGAAAATGTATTCCAATTCAAAGGCGTATGAAATAGCAAACAGTAGACTATCGGACTCGCTCAGGTCCAAGGACTTTCCTGCAGCCAGGAACCCTTCTTCGAACACCCTGACCGCGAGGTCAACCGCGTCGTCCTCGTTCGGTAAGATAGCTCTTACCATCTCGGCTGATCTATTGATTGATTTCCCTTACCAATGAATTTTTTGGATGCTGGATTATCTATTCTATTCTATTCTATTCTATTCTGTATATATAGGCACAAAGGGCACAACTAACACCTAAAACCCTAATTTCGGCCCTAAAGTTCGTTACAATGTTTTAGGGCCTTAGACCCAGTAACAAAAAAAAAAAAAAAGAAGTAAAATGGGCTTGGCCCAAGAGGCCGAGACAATCACTTTACCCTAGTTTCAGTCAGCCGCCGCACAGCCATCACTATACTCTTATGGTGGAAACAAAATGCAACAACAATTAGAAGTGGCCGAAGAAGATGATAAACAAGCTATCATGTTTCTAGTTCGATGAGAAGAAAAGTGCCGAGAGAGTCAGAGAAGAAGAGAATGCAGATGGAACCTTCAAAGTCACGCTTGAGACTGATATCTGTCTTGAGTGGCTCGTTTTGTTGACTCAAAAAGATTATGCGATGAAGAAGGTGTTACAAGAGTCGAGGAAGGCGATAGAAGAAGAACACAGGACTAAGCTGGAATATCTAGAGTCGAAGAAGAAGAAGAAGTAATTATTGTGGTTTGGGATTCGGATAAATAACCTAAACTCTATTAACCGGCAGTGTGGTGTGTGGTAGTTGGTAGGAATTCATGATTCCATTAATGTCTTCCAGGACTCTTTTTTTTTTTTTTAGTATTATTATATAAAGACATCAATCTACACCTTTCATTTTTTGTAATGAAGATCTAATAGTTAAAATTAAAATGATTATTAGGATAGTTTACTTTATTAGATAATAGTATTTTGTCATCTCTACTTTATCAAATTAACAAATAGACCCCTATATTATGAATGCTCATTTTCCTCCCTTCTACTTTGACAAACTTGCCGATTAAGTTAGTTTTCCATTAACTTTAAACGGAGCACATGCCATGTCATCTCACACATTATTAATTTAAATTATATTTATTAAATAGTATTTCATATTTACCCAACCAACCCTAGTACTATTCAATCTTTCCTCGTATACACATTCAGGATTCAGCCTCCGGCGATACTCACCCTGTTAGGCTCTCTGGGTTGCTGTATTCTGTTTTCACTCGATAGCAGTTTTTAACTCCAGTAAATCATCCTGAAGCCATAACCCATTCCGCAAAATAAAATCCTAACTTGTTGTCTTGTTCTGTCTTCTCCGCTCCGCTACTCACCATAACCTCTGCAAGCTTAATAAGTTATTGACCAAATGATTTCAAAGAGTTATATCATACTAATCTTCCAAAACGACAAGAAAGATGTCAACGTACCATGATGAACCAGACTGTATATCATAGCCAAGGTAGGACTTTAATGAAGATTAGATGGCTTCTCTGGAGTTTCAAAGCTCAAACAAGTATCTGGGGACATATATTTGATTAAATAGGATAAGCAGGAACATTGATTTCCACAAAATGGAGAAGAGCAAATGGTCTAGATCCTTACAGATGCATCTCCGAGAAACTTCCATTGTTCCTTCAATTCTATTTTCCACACATGATTCAATAACCTGGACGTTCTTACAAGCAGAGTTATACTCCACATAAACCCCCTCGTAGCCTCGGTTGAAAGGAGATGAAAGAGCACTCAAGGTTGAAAAAAATAACAGAGGACCAATATGCCCCTCCCTGAGTTCAGCTGGCTTCCAACCGCAGGATTGATCTGAGAGAATTGCCTCTCAAATCAATAGCTGGATTGACAGAGGACTGGGATAAGATATTGTTGAAGATGGTCCACACAATTTTTTAAAAAATTGGGAAATTAAATAAAATGAATATTAGTCAACAATTACATGGCATTTATTTGATGACATGGTATGTGCTCCGTTAAAAATTAACGAAAAACTAACTGGATTTGTAACGAGGGGGTTAATCGACAAGTTTGCCAAAATAGAAGGGGGGAAATGAGCAATTCATAGTACAGGAGCATCCACTGGGTGTCAAGGATAATCTTACTAATCCGAAAGCGATTGGGGGTTTGGTATTTAAAGATTTTCGCCCCTTCAACCTTGCTTTATTGGCAAAATAGGGTTGGCGACTCATGCAAAATAAGGATCACCTTTGAGCGAGGCTGCTGAAGGCGCTTTACTTCCCAAACTCTGAATTTACTCAGGCGTCAAAAACTAGGAAACCTTCCTGTATCTGGGCGAGCATGTGCGATCCAAGAGAGGTGCTCAAGTTAGGGGCAAGGAAGAACCTGGTAAACGAGAGATCGATTCATGTGCATTCTGATTCGTGGATCCCCTCTATCTCAGGATTTAGGCTTTCCGGTAATAGAGAAGAAGACACTCTAGCAGAGGAGTGGTTCAACGAGGAGCATAATGGTTGGAACAGGGAGGAAGTGGAGAAATGGTGTGGAAGCTTCGGGACAAAGGCTATCTTGAAAATCCCAGTGGGCCCGCCAGAGGGGAATGATGAGTGGATCTGGCATTTCGACAGAAGGGGAACCTTTACGGTGAAATCGTCCTATTATGCTATCTGAAAGAAGACGGAGATCACCCATCTCCAAGGAACTGCGACTATCGACAAGAAGATGTGGAAGTGATTGTGGGGCCTATCACTCCCACCCAAATTCAAGTACTTTGTTTGGAGAGCTTCCTTTAATGCCCTTGCGACGTCTCGCAATTTGTGGAGAAGACAGTGTAGTGACTCTCCTCAGTGCAAAATTTGTAACGGGTTAGAGGAGGACGTGATCCACTGTTTATTTGATTGTGCTCATGCCAGGAGTACGTGGCAAAGTACTAGGCCTGGTTTCGCAGGGCCGACTCACTATGGAAGGATTATTTATTGGTTGTACCAATGAAGAAGAAGCCCGTTCCAAAATTGAATTGGGTTGAGACCATAGTGGCTGGAATATGGAGTATTTGGAGAGCAAGAAATGAAAAGATTTTCCGACGGGTGGAGCCGTCGAGTGTGCGTACTCTGGGTTGGATTTCGAAACTGATAAGAGACTGGAGTTCTGTCAACCTGAGTTCGAGGTCCCCTGCTCGTGGCCGCAATGCGGATCCCACCTTTGTACCGAGTCCTCTGCCTATGGGTATTTCCCAGCAACAAATCTTTTGTGATGGTTCCTTCTCCGAAGATACTGGTGTGGCGGGTTATGGGGTTGTCTGTTTCAATTCCCATGGACAGGTGACTAATGGGAAGGCAGGGACCATTGTGTGTTCTTCATCGATCATAGCCGAAGCAAAGGCCCTCATGAAAGCCCTCTCGCTAGCTGCAACCTCTAGGGATCCAACAATTGTTAAATCGGATTGTCTTAACTTGGTAATGGCGCTACGAGACTTTAGAATCGCGTGGCCTTGGGAATGTTTTGCATGGCTCTTCTCTATGAGACGCATCCTGGATAGTTGTCATTGGACTACGGTTTCCTTTGTACCGAGAAGACTTAATTCAGCTGCTGATTGGATCGGGAAATCCGCCCGTGATAACTCCCTTCCTCAGGAGTGGACCTCTTGTTCGTCTCTCTTATCTATTTGTAACCGGCTATACGCAATTTGATGTTGAATAAAATTTTTACTTTGACCAAAAAAATAGTACATAGGTATGTTTGTTTGGTATAGTAGAGGGGGCAAAATGCCATTATCCCTAAATTACTAATTTATTATTATTATTATTATTATTAATTTATGACACTTATAGCGTTGTTATTCATTTTTTTGTTGTTTTCTTCTTTGGAAAAAAAGATGAATCAACATATGAAAATTAATTATTTTTTGAAAATGAATCATAGTATATTCACTGTTCCTAAATCGTCACACGGAACAACTTGTTCTGAACGATGAAACTGTTACATGGTACCAAAATCATACAACTAACACATCTTGAAATTCAATACATTCACCTTGTTCCAGGTCGTTTCCCACGAGGAATTAAATTACTGCGGGAATCGATGAGTTCAATGGAATTAGATTGCTGGAGGGATTGATGAATCCAATGAAATTGAAATCCTTGTTTCCTCAGTTAATTATCGATATGGAATTGAAATCATACAACTCATACAATATCCAAACTACCCTAATTAATTAACTAAATAACTCACACACGTTTACACATTATTACCGTTGTTGTTACTGTATACCCACCCACAAAATTCTAAAATAATCCTATGTATTACAACATTTCATATGTATTATAATACATGTATCATATAAACAAGAGTTTTACAATCTCAGTTTATATAAAACTAACAACAACAACAGCTTATATGAAACAATTTCTATGAATCGACTTAATTTCCAGTCTCAGTTGGATGAGGATGAGAATCATCTAAAACAACATAAAACATTGCATCAGTACAAAATGAAGAAAGATGAGCAGAAAAAAATGCAGCAGTACATAATGAAGAAAGATTAGCAACAAAACACGGCTCATTTTCTAAAATCTACTTATTTAAGATGATAAAAATGATTTAATGAAGCGTAATAACAACAGCTACGTATTGAACGATGCAGAAATACCCAGCAACAACGTATGATGAAGGATGAGTTTGGAAGACGATGAGTTGTTAGTGTGGGGCGTGTGGAAAAAGTGGAGGGGCAGGGAAGTAAAGCTTGGAAAAAAAAAGTAATTCTCCCCAAAACCCACATATTTCTAAGGGATTTGATTTCCTTCCCGGAGCTGATTTCAAATTTAAAAAGGATTTCAATTGCGCCACAATTGAGCTCTAATTTTGGGTCAGGAAACAAGGAATTCAGATTGTCTGAGAATTTCTCTAATTCCAGCCCCTAATTCCCGTCTGGGAAACGACCCCGTAAACTGAAACAATATGTTCCTAAATCAACAACTGAAAATCGAAATAAAATCAAGAAGAAGAAACATAGCATTTTTTTGGTTGTATGGCGGCCGCGAGATGAGGAGATTATGTTGGAGACAGCGATAGGCCTGGAGCAACGTGTGGGGTTGGAGACGGGGCGAGGCCGGTTCCATTAAGCAAAGACATTGACTCATTGTGGTCGAACTCCTGCAATTCCTTGAAACTCCACAACATCATTATTTTGTTACCCAACAAACAAACAAACAAAAACAGCAACAAAAATCAATTTCAAAAGGAAATCAAAAGAGATAGATTAGATCCAAAACTCTCAAACAGTCATCTATAACCCTTTCTTGTTGTGCTCGTGGACGGTGAACTGAGCAAGGCCTTTAAAACGTCGAGAACCGTCGGTAGAGAGGAGAATCGCCGACGAAGAAACGTGGGTGTTTTGGGTTGTTTAAAATATTAGGGTTTGTGGTAGACCTGGCAATATTGGACCCGGCCCGTTGACTCAACACGAACCCGCCCGAAAGTTTAGGGTTGGGTTTGCTATTTTGGGACCCGAACCCGAGATGACCCTAACCCGATAACCCGACAATTTTTTGGGTGGGTTAGGGTCGGGTTTAGGGTCGACCCGTTGACCCGAAAAATCTTTATAGTACCTATAAATATTACTATTTTCAATATCACTAATGTGCTAATTTAATATGTAGTCTTATTTATGATTTATGATTTTCAATTTTATAACTTTTGTCATTTTGATTCTTTTATCATGTAAGTCATAAATCATAAATAATACATATCACAAATATTATACTCAACATATGCCATGTCGAATGTCACTAAAAATCATTGATGTCATTACTAACAACATTAATGGTTGTAAAATTTTCACAAAACCATAATATGATATAATTTGATATGAAATTATGTTCCAAAACTACTTTTTAACACTTTTAACATCCTCGTGCATTATCTTACATTATCGGTTCAACTGCATTGTGTATAACTTACATCATTAGTATGTGTGTTCTATACATGTTGTATAAGCTATGAACTATAATTTTATACATATTTCTACCTCTCACATTCATAATTTATTAGTTTAATTTGAGTCTATTTGTTTTAAATAAATTTGTGATGATGATGTTTAAATTTTTTTATGACTCGAAGTGCTTGTAACCCGAAATGACCCGCAATCCGACCTGAAAGTTTAGGGGTTAGGGTCAATTTTCAAATATGGCGACCCGTGACCCGAATGACCCAACCCGAAATAACCTGTAGCCCGTAGTGACCCGCCCAAATCAACCCGACCCGCCCGATTTGCCAGGTCTAGTTTGTGGTGAAATCCTATTTTATTTACTATATATATTATTTCCTATTTTCAATTTTACCCTTACTTTGTTCCCCATCATCAGATTAAGATCATCAACTAATGGTAGAAAGAAATGTCCTGATATAAGGACACTAAAAAGAGTCCTCGTAAGTTGTAGGGGTCGTTTACTTAGGTGATTTGAGTTTAGGTGATTTCAAATCTCTAGAGATTTCAAATAACTAGAGATTTGGGTTTCCTAGTTATTTGAGAAGAGCCATGTTCACTTGAGAGATTTGGTGGTAGAGATTTCTTAAACCTTAAAAATAAATTAAAATATGCATATTGTCAAAGACCAATATACCCTCAATATTCATCTTCTGTAATTTATTTGAGGGCATTTATGTAAAACTGCAACACAAACCCCCCAAATCTCTCTCAAATCTCCCCAAATCTCTAGTCTTAGGAGAGATTTCAGAATCTCCCCCAAATCTCTAGGGCCCACCTCGAAATCTCAAATCTCCCCCAAATCTCTAACTACAACTGCAAAGTAAACGAGTGATTTCGGCCAAATCTCCAAGGTAGAGATTTGAGCCCCAAATCACTCACAATCTCCCTCTCAAATCACCAAAGTGAACGACCCGGTAATAATAGATCCTAGTAATCTTTTTGTTCCACGTATTCGATTAGGGTTGTTTAATTGAAGTTAATTAGGGTTTTGGTTCAGGTTTAAGGTCGGGTTGAAAGTAAAACGGATACAGACTTACTTTTAAGCTAAATGGGCTTAGTTCAATTAAAATTAATTTGGTCCAACACTTCGGCTTCTTCGACTTCTTTTCTTTTCTAAGAATTACTTATTAATCTAGATGGTATAATTCTTCTTGAAAGTGTCACCTAGCCGACTCTTGGAACTCTTGGAAGTAAGGATTCACTACTCCCGTAACATGATCATAACAGCATCTCCAATGGCCCAAATATTAAAGTTTTATAGTAAAAGCTCCCATTTGATTGGTTGATATTAAAAAGAATTGATTTAAATAGATATTAAAGATGAAATTATAGAAGAGGGAAATGATTTGATTGGTTCATTTTATAAAACTTTATGTACATAGATTTTTTGCATAAAACTTTATAAAATGAACCAATCAAATCACTTTTCTCTCTTATAATTTCATCCTTTTCATTTATTTAATTCAATTCTTTTTAATATCAACCAATCAAATTGGAGCTTTTATCATAAAGCTTTAAAATTTAGGGTCATTGGAGATGCTCTAAGGATGCACAAGGAGTCGGCTAGGTGTCACAGGGTAGCAATTATATAATCGGTACTCGTTCGGGGTTTGGAATCAAAATGAAGACATAATTACCAAAATTAAACTGAAATTCCTAATTCCATCAATAACCAGCGCTACAACTTTATCCGGTGTACAACCCTACCCATGATCTTCCTTTTCATTTTGTACTTTCGTCACTCTCTGGCTCAACCCCAATTGTAAAACTTGATCGTACTAATGATCGTGGTAAGTTTTTAATCAATTGGTGTTTGGTTTTGTTATCTTGAGGTTGAAACACAACACATAACCCTATAATTGCTTCTGTAATGTAATTCATACATATAAGTTTATTGGAAAAGGTCCACACATTATACAACAAACTAATTTCTTCTCATCAGTAAGAACACACAAATGAAATCAATCAAAATCACATACACTGAAATGTGCAGGATTTTTCAAGGCTGTCCAAGGAGATGCATGAGTTTGAGCAATCTCGATCCTCTCCCTCAGATCGCAACGTCTCGTCTCTCAGCGCCTGTAGAATAGCTTGTGATGACTTTTTGCTGTAGAAATTCAGAGAGCGAAAATGACGATTCGTCAAGCTAACAAAGTTGTCCATATCGTGACGCGACAAGATCTCTTCGAGAGATAGTGACGGGAATGTACAATTTTTACCTTGTAATGAGGATGGTGTAGAGAGTTTTGAGGATTGGACACAATTCAACAGGTGCAACTGGCTTCTTCTCATTAGGATGCAACATACTCAGGCTTGGCTGACTCAATAGCTCATAGAATGCCCTAACTGCAGACACGCCCTGCAAAAAATTTCACCAGATATCCAGAATCCTGATTTCAGTATAAATCTATCTGATGGGCCCGAGTTGAATCCGCCCTCGAACATGGTCAGGGCGGTCCGTCACTCCAGGGCGTTCGAAACAGTCCCATAGTATCGCCTCGAGCCTCTTACGGCCTCGAGGCCATACTAGGGGCAATTGATGGGCCCGAGTTGAATCCGCCCTCCAACATGGTCAGGGCGGTCCGTCACTCGAGGGCGGTCCTCCGTCCGCCTGAGCCAAAGGACTACCTGTCACATCAACAGTAGACCACCGCCCATTACTGTTGGCGGTGACTCGCTGCGGCCCACTCAGAGCAGGACACGTGGACCCTGTCAGACCAATGGGACCTATAAATAACAGGATCCCCCATTCAGAAGAGGACACAACAGACTGGGGACCATACGCCTGATACTACAAGCTTTCACGCTGTACGCTAAAGGCTATCGGTTCCGCCCACACAAAAAGGGCTCTCGCCCGGTACTTCTCTGTAACCCACTCTCCCTGCATTATCAACATACTTGCCATCTTACATATACTAACCCCTTGCACGTCCGCCCTGCAAGGTATCATCCGCCGAGACACTCCGAGGACGGATCCGTTGCTTAACCCTCCAAAGAACCACAGTATTGATCCACCGGTCCAACTGGGCGGATCAATTGGCGGCGCCAGATAGGGGGCACAGCTAAACGTTTTGTTCCCAAAAGACAAACAGCATGCAAAATTTGGAGGAAAATCCCATGAGTGGTATCCCCACGGATACGCTCGTCACCCCGGCCAAGCAAGTCGTATCGGCGGGTGTCCCCCGGGACCCTCGTCCTTCCATAGACCCACCCCCGGGAACGGCTACACAAACACCCCATCCAATCCGCCCTCTAGGCCTTGGATTGCTCCGAGAGTCCCGCATCCCCCCTCCGAGGGAAGATAGAGCGGCGGCTGATCCCGCCGCGGGGGACCTAGCGGCACAGGTAGCCGATCTACAAAGACAGAACGCTGAAATGGCAGTGATGATGAAGTTCCTGGTGGCCAAGGCAACCCCCGGAAATCACACCGAAGGCTCATCCGGCGGACTGGCAACCGGCATGGCGGACTCGGACGAAATGTACCGACTGTTCCTCCCTCGCCACCAGTCAGGCCCAAAGCAACTCGCCATGCGGCAGCCTTTGGACAAGAATCTCCTTAGCTTTCCTCCCCCACAAGGATTCGTGCCACCAGCAATCAAGGCGTACGACGGAACTGGGGATCCCGACCAACATCTGTTAACATTCACCATTGCCATGCAGATGTTCACAGCCCCGGACGCTACCTACTGCCGTACGTTCCCTGGAACGTTAACTGGAGCTGCCCTAACCTGGTATGGAGGTTTGGCGGAAGGAATCATAAAGAATTGGGAAGATTTCTGCCAACTCTTTCTCCACAAGTTCTCAAACCAAAAAGAGGCGGGACGCAATTTGTCCGCCTTCTGGAACTTGAGACAGACCCGGTCCGAGACTCTTAGGCAGTACTACGAGAAGTGGGCCAAGGCGGTCGCGGCGGTGCCCAACCTTGCACTGGACATTGTCCTTCACCACATCCAAACTACCACACTCAGCACCGAACTGGTGAAGGACTTGGTCCGGAGAAAGCCAAAAACCCACACCGAATTGGAGACATGTATCCTCCAGTGTGCTGAAGTGGAAGAGAATGTCGCCATGATACAGGACGGGTACAGGCGCTCAAGCGATCAGAACAGGGATAAAGGGTACCAAGGGCGAAAGAGAAACGCCCTGACGACAGAAGAGACAACCGCCCTCACGGAGAGGGAAGATCGGAACAAGGGTACACCCCACTGACGGAATCAAGGCGAAGGCTCATGTACGTCCTCCAAGAAAAGAAAGGGGGATTGCGGTGGCCGGCCCCGTTGCCCAAGGCGGCACTGAAAAGGGGAACCCAAATGAGTATTGCGAGTTTCATGGGCAGAAGGGGCACGACACGGAGGACTGCCGGGAACTCCGCAGTGAGATTGAGCGAGCCATAAAGAATGGTGACCTCAAGGAATTCATCATAAGTAACCGAAGGAGAAGAGAGCGGAACGCTCAGAATCGCCAAGACAAGGAGAAAAGGAAAGGTCAGGGACACCCCCTCCGAAGGCGGGTAGACACACGCCCCCCAGAAAGGCGAGTGTCTTCGACAGGATAACAGATGAGAAAAGTCCGGATACCCAAAAGGAGGGCGGAAAGCCCAGATACAAGAGAACATGCAGCATGATTTTGGGAGGAGAGGAGGATACGCCCCAGAACAGAAGGGTCGTTGGTGAATGTTCCATGGTCAGACAATCGGATAGAGAGCCGCCATTGACGTTCACATCGGCAGATTTGCGCGGGGGAAGTCCCAGCACCCAAGCGATGGTGATCCGTGTCATCATTGAAGACACTCTGGTAGAGCGGGTGCTAGTGGACGAGGGCAGTTCGGCGGATATACTCTCCGCCGACGCTTTCAGCAGAATGGGATTAGACCCCGCCCTACTCAAGCGTTCTAAGATCATGCTGACTGGCTTTGCGGGGAATGACGTACCTGTACTGGGCGTGATCACCTTACCCATCACGTTGGAGACGACGAACACCAGGAAACAAAGCACATAAAATGGTACGTCACCAATTGCAATTCGGCGTATAACATGATAATGGGGCGGCCCAGTTTAGCCGCCTTCGAGGCAGTTTCCTCCACAGTCCATCAAGTCATGAAGTTCCCTACTGCAAGAGGAATCGGAGTAGCATGGGGAAACACTCCATTAGCACGAAAATGCTATAGGGTGGCTCTCAAGAAGGAAAGGCGTGTTTCTCAGTGGATACTAGAGACGACGCGTATGTCCGCCCCGAATCCGCAGAGGCGGATACAGAAGTCCCACTGTATCCTGGTAATCCGGAGAGAATGATACGGCTGTCCGCTCATATGCCGGTCCCAGACCGAGACCGCACAGTGGCACTGCTGAGGGAGTATGCTGATTTGTTCGCGTGGAAACCCCAGGATATGCCTGGGCTGGACCCCGCGATCATGCAGCACCACCTAGCTGTGAGGGCAGACGCCCGCCCCGTGTCGCAAAAGAAGCGGACAGTAAATTGGACAAGAAAACAAGCGGTCCAAGAAGAAATAACGAAACTGTTGGAAGCAGGTTTCATCAGGGAAGTCCAATACCCGACGTGGCTGTCGAATGTAGTAATGGTGGGCAAGGCGGATGGAAGCTGGCGGATGTGCATAGATTTTACCAACCTCAACGACGCCTGCCCCAAGGACCCATATCCACTGCCCAATATCGACCAACTGGTGGACGCCACAGCAAACCATGAGACGTTGTCTTTCCTGGACATGTTCTCGGGATACCACCAGATCCCTCTGGCAAAGGCGGACCAAGAAAAAACGTCATTCTCGACGCCCTTCGGCAATTACTGCTACAATGTGATGCCGTTTGGCCTAAAAAATGCCGGAGCGACGTACCAGAGGATGATTGACAGAGTTTTTCAAGATCAGTTGGGTCATCACATGGAAGCGTACGTTGATGACCTGCTGGTGAAGACCAAGGCGGGTGAGGACCACCTGGGAGACCTCAGGAAAACCTTCGATACCTTGAAGGCGTTCCAACTTCGCTTGAATCCGAAGAAGTGCGTCTTTGGCGCATCCTCAGGGAAGTTTTTGGGATTCATAATCACCAGGCGGGGAATTGAGGCGAACCCCAAAAAGATAGAAGCTATCATACAGACACCACCTCCTAAAACGGTGAGAGATGTCAAAACGCTGACGGGGCGGTTGGCAGCGATGAACAGATTCATCCCGAAGTCCGCCGAGAGGCAGGCGCCATTCTTCGCCACTCTGAAGGCGGCGGCCAAGTTCTCATGGACGGAAGAGTGTTCTACGGCTTTTGAGGAACTCAAAGCATTCCTCACCACTCCGCCGACGCTAGCAGCCCCGGTTCCCGGAGATGAGCTATACCTGTACGTCGCCATCGCGGCTACAGCTGTCAGCTCAGTTCTCGTGAAGCGGATGGACAAGGAAGAACGCCCGGTCTTCTACACGAGCAAGTCGTTAGTAGATGCCGAAAACCAGGTATTCTCCATTGGAGAAGTCAGCCTACGCGGTGATTATCGCCTCCAGGAAGTTGCGCCCATACTTCCATGCTCACACGATTCACGTTGTGACGAACTTACCACTCAAGGCAGCTCTCAGGTCCATGGGAGTGGCAGGGCGCATGTCCAAATGGGCGGTAGAGCTCAGTGAATATGACGTACACTTCCAACCACGGACAGCCATCAAGGCACAAGCTCTGGCTGATTTTGTGGTCGAAGGATGTGTCCGGGCGGAAGGACGCCCGGATGATTACTGGGAGCTCTACGTGGATGGGGCATCGAGCAAGAACGGAGCGGGGGCGGGTATAGTGTTAAAAAGCCCCCAGGGAGTCCTACACGAAACCGCCCTCCGTTTCAACAGGCCACGAACCAACAATGCGGCGGAGTACGGGGCGCTCATTGCAGGGCTCAGAATGGCCAAAACCATGGGAGTATCTCATCTCAAAGTGTTCTCCGACTCCGCCATTGTGGTCAACCAGCTCAGTGGGGTGTACGAGGTCCGGGAAGAAACCCTGGCCCCGTACAACGATCAAGCCAAGATCGCCCTCAAGGGTTTCGAAACAACGGAGATCCATCAGGTGGCGAGGGAAGACAACGCCCACGCTGACGCTCTCTCTAAGCTCGCTACCGCTCTCAGCTTCGAAGAGGACAGGATGATCACCGTGGAGAAAGAAAGAGAAGAGGGTGAGTGTATGGCCGTCGATGCCCAAACAAGCGTAACACCGCCCACAGCGCCACTCACGGATTGGCGTACGCCGATACGGACTTTTATTGAAACGGACGCCCTCCCGCGGACCGAGCACTGGCCACCAAGATCCGTAGACGAGCGGCGAGGTGCGTTTTGCTGGACGGCGAAATGTATCGTAAATCCTCGACGGGGCCGTACTTGCGATGCTTAAGTGATGAGGAGGCTTCTTTCACCTTGAGAGAAATCCACCAAGGCGTGTGCGGGATGCATATTGGCGCCAAAAGCCTGGAAAAGAATGTATTATTGCAGGGGTACTATTGGCCAACAATCCGCCGAGACTCGGAGGAGCTGGTCAAACGATGCCACAAGTGCCAGCTGTTCGCTAACACACACCACCTGCCCTCCACCGCTCTCCAGCCGATAGTTTCGCCATGGCCGTTCGCCTTCTGGGGGATGGATTTGCTAGGACCATTCCCAGAAGCGGTGGGCAAGAGAAAGTACATCATCGTGGCGGTGGATTACTTCACCAAGTGGGTGGAGGCCGAAGCTCTCGCCTCCATCACGGCATATCAGGTGCAGAAGTTCGTGTTGAAAAACACATCACTCGCTTCAGCCTTCCTCTAGGATTTGTCTGCGATCATGGCACTCAGTTTGATTGCACGGCGTTCCTTGACTTTTGTGAAGAGTTCAAAATCATGGTTCGCTTGGCGTCGGTGGCATATCCCCAGGCGAACGGGCAGGCAGAAGCCATCAACAAGCTCATCTTGCAAGGATTGAAGAGGAGAGTGGATGCGGCTAAGGGAAAATGGGTCGATGAGTTGCCAAACATCCTATGGGCGCACAGGACTTCGTACAAAACAGCCACAGATGAAACACCTTACACCCTGGTATATGGGACCGAAGCAGTCCTACCCGTGGAGGTTAATCTGCCTAGCCTTCGGATTCAGCATTTCAACCACGCCAACAATGAT
Source organism: Linum lewisii (assembly GCA_034768395.1). Classification (NCBI taxonomy): domain Eukaryota; kingdom Viridiplantae; phylum Streptophyta; class Magnoliopsida; order Malpighiales; family Linaceae; genus Linum; species Linum lewisii. The sequence goes on from CM068296.1 coordinate 6,631,857, forward strand.
GCAGGCTTACATCATAATCTGGACATGTTAGAAGAAAGAAGGGAGGATGCAGCTATCCGCCTGGTAGCTGAAAAGGAACAATTGGCTAGGCGATACAACGCTCATCTTCGCCCTCATCACCTGGAACAAGGTAACTGGGTTGTTCGAAAGGTCTTTCGGCCGGTCCCCCAACAGGGCAAACTAAACGCCAATTGGGAAGGACCATACAAGGTCCGTGAAGTGATCGGTCCAAGCACTTTCAAACTCGAACACCCTACCGGCGAACCCATACACAAGACATGGAACGCCATGCACTTGCGGAAGTACAGTGCAAATGAAGACGAGGCCTAGCTCAGCAAGCAACTTTCCATCCTTGCTTTACTTTTGGGTTTGGTTTATTTTTGAAGGCAACCTGCTAAGGGCGTGTATGTAAGGAAGGGAAGGCAACTTTCATTCAAGGATATATATGCGATATTATGTATCAATAAACAAGTACTACTAAAAGCATGGCCGGGTTCGAACTCCCCTAGGAGGAACTTAACCCCTGTGCCAAGTCCGGGTTTACCAGGGCAGAGCCTAGCTCATCAGCGTTCGGGTTCGCCAAGGCGGAACCCAACTCTTCGTTGAATTCAGTTTTCCCCAGGGCGGAAACTAATTCGTCATCATTCGGTTTCCCCAAGGCGGAATCCAACATTTCCTCCAAGTTCAGATTCCCCAGGGTGGAATCTAGCTCATCAGCGTTCGGGTTCCCCAAGGCGGAACCCAACCCTTCGTTGAATTCAGTTTTTCCCCAGGGCGGAAACTAATTCATCATCATTCGGGTTCCCCAAGGCGGAACCCAACCCTTCATTGAATTCAGTTTTTCCCCAGGGCGGAAACTAATTCATCATCATTCGGGTTTCCCAAGGCGGAACCCAACATTTCCTCCAAGTTCAGATTCCCCAGGGTGGAATCTAGCTCATCAGGTTCGGGTTCCCCAAGGCGGAACCCAACTCTTCGTTAAATTCAGTTTTTCCCCAGGGCGGAACCCAGCATTTCGTTGTCCAGTTTTCCCTATGGAGAAATTCTACCTCGGCAAATCAGGCGAATTTCACACAAACAAAGAAGAGAGAAGAAAAAGGGGATGACAACTGAAAAACAATGGCATTTCATTTCTTATCCTGACGTAGCGGATGAATACGTTTTGATACAATGGACAAGAAGTCAAAAGGAAGAGCAAATATACAAGGAAGCGACCACTACGAGCGCCCGTTGATTCTCTGTTTGCTGCGGTTGTCAGTTCAAGGAAGTGGCCGTTGATTTCTAAATATAGGGCTTCAGTCAGGACTCAGTCTCCAAAAGTGGAAATGATTGATTCTCTGTTTGCTGCGGTTGTCAGTTCAAGGAAGCGACCACTACGAGCGCCCCCCCGACGACCCCGCCTTGTCCGCCCGCGACCTCTCAGCACGGGCCTTCTTCTTCAACTCCTTGTGCCGGAGAGTCACCTCGGAGTGCGCCTCGAGCAACAGCTCCTTGCGACGGTCCGGGAGAGCACTTGAGAATCAGCGGACTCCTCCTTGAGCTCCTCCGCCATCAACCTCCGAGACGCAGAGCGAAACATCTGCTCCTGGTTCCAGGAACAATCGATGTTCCCCCGTCGGAGTTCATGGCGGACGGCAGTGAGGGTGCTGTCAAGAGCGCCCTGCACCCGGTCGCCTAACTCCGCTTCAGCCTTCTCAGCGACCGCCTTCTCAACGTCCGCCCTCAGCGCCTGAAGGGTCTCCTCCGTCTCTTTCAAAACAAGGCCGCGGCTCTCCAGGTCTCTTGTCTTGGCCCCCAGATCCTCGGCCATGACCGCCCTGTCGGTCTCTAAGAGGACCACCTGCTCCTTCAGGGCGTCCTTATCCGCCTCCGCCTGGGACAGGGCCGCCTCCACCTCGTAGCGCCTCTGCTGCTCCGCCTGTAAGTCCAACATATGTTCAGTGGCTTGGTTAGCGTGCGCAACACGGATCAAATCCAATTCATACGAGGTAGTTACCAGAAGCCGGGCCGCCTCCTCGTCCATTTCCCTCTTCGCCCTGGAATACTTGGCCTTCCACTGCTGAGTGGCGGCCCGAGCTTCCCGCAGTTGGCTTTCCAGCTCCTCAGCACCTTGGGGCCGCTCGGCCCTAAGCGCATTATCCGCCGAAAGCAGTGCGCCGGCGGTTCCCAAAAGCTGCGAACACAAGCAATCCAAAAATTACTAAAAAAAAAAAAGGTAGCAGGACAAAACTTGTGTATGACATCGCAAAGAGATCTTACCCTGGCTCCAATCGCCATTTGCTCCATCGCCATACTGCGAACCCCCTCCTCCGACCGGGGGTGGTCGATGTCCCAGTCGGCAGCCAGTTGGAGAGCGGCTCGCGTGAGAATCTCATTGCCGCTTAGGGTGGGCTGCATCGCCGGAAGGCGGGCGGAGCTGTACTCCCCTGAAGAAGCCTGGGGTTTTGAAGAGCTCTCCGGCCGTTTTCTCTTCCCGGAATCCTTTTTGGCTAACGTCTTGCGGCGCTTTGCCTTCTCCTTCGGCGATGGCGGACTCCTGGCCGGCTCGGCTCGTCTCTCCAGGCGATCCTTATCCGCCTTCTCTTTTCCTGGGTGGGCGGTTCGTGCGTTTCGCGTTCCCTCCGGCTGATCCGCCACCGAAGTTTCAGGTTGCGGCTGAGTATCAGCAGACGCTCCCCGCATCCTAGCATTCAGCAACGCCGCGAAGATGGAGTTCTCTGCACCAAGTCAAAACAAGCAAACATATTAGGCATTTGAGAGAATAAGACTGGATACACACCAAGGCGCCCAACTACAGAAGCATCGCTCTCAAAATCGTCCGCTCACCACCGCCGCCTAGCCAGGCCTTCAGGGCGGTCCGGCCCCTCTTCTTCAAGTTGTAATTCCAGGTGTTCACCCAGTTCACAATAGAGCATCATTCTCCTGAAGGCGGCCGGGGTTATTGAACACCTCGATGGCCCCATACGACCATGTGGGTCGAAGGCGCTCCGCCCAGAACGCATCCTCCGGCGAGTCAGCTTTCACAAAGAAAAAGCTGTGCCACCATACGGAGTCCGCCTTGATGGCACCATAAACTCCGCTCCCTGAGTACGCCATCCTCTTTGAGAAAGTAATACCATTTTGGTTAATCTTGGCTCTGTAGAGATGGCGGAATACTCGGGCACTGGGAGGTACATGCCTCTTCACGCATGACACCTGAAACGCTGCCATGACCGCCCAGGCGTGGGGTTGGAGAGCTCCCAAGGACGCTCCTAGCAGATCCAAGACATCCAGCTCCCAAGGATCCAGAGGGAAACGGAGACCGTACATGAGCGCCTCCACCCAAACGCCCACCCATCCGGGCGGACAGTTTCCGATTGAGCAAAGACGGGCAGGAGCAGCGTACGAGAAGCGTGGGGGCATGTCACAATCGTTCAACACTTTCGCCAGGGCGGACGTCTTGACATATGGAAAGTATCCCGGACCGAACACTTCCCGGCAGTCTGCGGGCGACCCCTCCCACATCTGCTCCCAACTTCTGATCCTGTACCCATACTTCTCCACAGCCCTGGTGTCAAGATCAAAACCCCAAGTCTCGTTGAATCCGGCTTGCCACGACGCGAACCGGCGAACAATGTTTGAGTTGGGTTTCTTGAACCTGGCTTCTGCCTGACGGCGGAGCTGCTCCGCCGAAGGGGAAGGCAGCGGATCAGCATCCTCAGTGAAGGTGTACTCCATGTCAAAATCGGCGTACGGGTCGAAGACTATGTCGGAATCCTCCGGATAAGGCATCTGCCCTTTGAGTTTGGGATCCGCTGCATCCGACCCTTCCTCATCAAACCTTTCTTCCCTGACAGGCTCGGGGGACAGAGGCGGACTCGAGTGACGAGGCGGAGATGACGATGACGAAGATGAGGACGACGCATCCGCCCCCGTTCCTCTCCTCCCTTCGTCATAACCTCCTACAACAGAAGGACAAGGGGCACAAATCAGAAGAGGAGGAGGAACGAACACCAGGGGGCGAACGGATACCGGAGCCGTGCTTGTCCCGTCCTCTTGGGACGGGCGGGCGGCAGAGCGACGACGTTCCCGCATGTCCCTCAACTCTCTCTCTAAAAGGTCATAATCCACGGAGGATGATGACCCACTAGACGACATCTCACACACAAGCGGAAATGCGAAAGAACAAAAAAAAAAGAAATTGATTGAATGAAAGAATTTTCAAAGAAACCTACTTGCTTCGGCGGAGGAAGACGACTCAGAATCAGAAGGCATCTTTGATGAAAGTTTTGGAAGAAGGCGGACAAGCTCAAAGAGTTGTAAGGACAAGGCGGACAAGCTCAAGAAAATTGGTTAGGGCGGAAGCTCTCAAGGATTTAGTTGACAAGCTGAAGTGCCGAAATGAAGGGGGGAGAACCTCTATTTATACAAGTGACGTGGGCTAGCGAAACGTCGCCAAATATAATCGTGCCACGTGTCCCCCAGGCAGTGGGCGAATAGGCTAATAGCCTGCGCAAAGGGTGGAACGCATGCAAGTTCACCTCAAAAGAAGAGCCCCCCCCCCCCCCCCCCCCCGTTTCGGCCACCGGTAACAGCATCGGTGACAAGCTAGGTCCTTGGGTCGTATCCGCCCTCGTACATGATGAAGGCGGTCCATCACTCCAAGGCATTCGAAACAGTTCCATAGTATCGCCTCGAGCCCCTTACGGCCTCGAGGCCATACTGGGGGCAATTGATGGGCCCGAGTTGAATCCGCCCTCGAACATGGTCAGGGCGGTCCGTCACTCCAGGGCGTTCGAAACAGTCCCATAGTATCGCCTCGAGCCTCTTACGGCCTCGAGGCCATACTAGGGGCAATTGATGGGCCCGAGTTGAATCCGCCCTCCAACATGGTCAGGGCGGTCCGTCACTCGAGGGCGGTCCTCCGTCCGCCTGAGCCAAAGGACTACCTGTCACATCAACAGTAGACCACCGCCCATTACTGTTGGCGGTGACTCGCTGCGGCCCACTCAGAGCAGGACACGTGGACCCTGTCAGACCAATGGGACCTATAAATAACAGGATCCCCCATTCAGAAGAGGACACAACAGACTGGGGACCATACGCCTGATACTACAAGCTTTCACGCTGTACGCTAAAGGCTATCGGTTCCGCCCACACAAAAAGGGCTCTCGCCCGGTACTTCTCTGTAACCCACTCTCCCTGCATTATCAACATACTTGCCATCTTACATATACTAACCCCTTGCACGTCCGCCCTGCAAGGTATCATCCGCCGAGACACTCCGAGGACGGATCCGTTGCTTAACCCTCCAAAGAACCACAGTATTGATCCACCGGTCCAACTGGGCGGATCACTATCCGAGTTTGGAACCATCCCGAGCTATTGACTCTCATGAGTTATGTCATTGTTATTAGGAAACAATATAAGATCCATTCAGAACCCTCTCCCAACAACTCGAGTTATTGGGATGCAACGATTCTTGACAATTGTAAAGCAGTGAATCCTTATGGAATACAGATTACTAGCAAGAAATGATGAATTAAAGAGGTCTGAAGAAGCAGAGCTGCATAATTTCAGACCTGGATCATTCCTTTGCCACTGATGCTATCACCCATGTCACGGCTAAGCTCTCCCTTGGCCAACATTTGGCGGTACCACGCGTTTCAACCTTTGAGCAAGGTCACGTAAGTATCGGCCAGCAATGGCCCTGCAAGCTTCTCTGGCTCTTCTGCCAGCAAGTGAGTGATGAATATCATCTCTGATGGACAATGTGAAAAGTACACCGGCTTGCTCGTTGCGCTCTCATTTGTCAGTGCTGCTACCATCCCTGCATCAAGCACAATAGCAGAACCTAGCTAAAAAACCTTTTCGTTGTAGAGACAAAGACTGTAAAGAACCTTTGCATCCCATAAATTCGAGTTACTAGGAGAGTTTCAGAATTGGTATGCTATTACCCCGTGAAAATAAGCACTTAACACGGTATATCAAACCATATCGTACCCGACAATCCAGTCCGGTATGCTAAAATACTACATAATTATCGAACTGGCTGAGACACAACCAGTTACAATGCTATTTATTCTTGCGTCTCAGCATCAATATAGAACATTTTGTAACGTTCTAAGCACGGTTGATGACCGCTGAACCATTAAACTCCATATCGTTAACCTGACTAGTTCGATTTTCGGTATGGTACTAAAAGCCATGGTGATAACTAATGATTTCTCTATTCTCTTCCATCGGTTGCATTGTCAGAATCCAACATTTGTTCAAGATCCTATTCGGCTATTCCACAATTCACTATTCATTACTACATTTGGGGATTTGATGCTTGATTATCTACTAGCAAGTCAATCCAAATTCTGAACCGCTGCATTAAAAGAGACTGGAAACGCTCATTTATTCACACAGGCAATTCATCAAACACCTGGCATGTAAAACAAGGCGAAGCTAGCTAGCCAATTAGAGGTTACCTGCTCCAATGGCGTAACGTTCTTGAGTCCACCCATGACCTCATGAGTAACGAGGTCACTGTTATCCCAGACGATGAAATGTGGCTGCCTCAAGAAATTAGCGAGCGGCTTCCTCCACTTCTCGGCTCCGCAGATCCGAGCATTCGCGTACTCCTTGTTGTGTATCTCCGATGCAATGTTCGGTCCTCCCAGATACAGTTTTCTCCATTGCCACTCCCGCTGATTAGGATCGCCATAGCCAGAAAAGCTCGAACTTCAAATGTTTTCAAACGTAGTCGTTTTCTTGGCAACTAAGCAAAAGTAGACAATTTAAATTAAAGTAATAAAATATAAGCTTACTTGCGAGCCGGATCATCTGAGTCGGAGTAATGATATGCGGCACCGGCGAGAGCGCCGCCTCGATCCCTTTCGCCAGCGACACGATGATCGGTAAGCATACTAATCCTCTCCTTCCAATACTGGCTAATTTCGTCGAACACCTCTCTAGTCTCCGTCGACGGAACTCCGTTCACCACTCTATCAGCATCTCAGACGGCTTCCTGCAAGTTCGTGACGACCTTCATCGGACAAAGCGGCGTGTCCACCATGTTCAGGCAGAATCCGTCTTTCAGGATCTCGTCGGCGTACAGAGTCCGCTCGCCGAGCCTGGCCTCCACGTATTTCAGATACGCGCACCGCTGTATCAGCCGCCGGAGCACTTCTTCTCTGGAGTTGATCACTTCGAATAGGTGCTCCGCGGTGGCTCTGGGTATCTCTCGTGACGTTACATCCCACTAATCCATGTTTCCTTTCACCTGTCCGAAAAATTTCGAGATTGGTTCGGGTGATTACGATGTTGTTTCAAGATTTTTACCTCGCAAGTCGCAACAACCTTTTGATGCTGCTGACATTTATTTACCTTTGATTTAACCAAAAAATTTACCTTTGATCACAACTCTGTCGAATCCTTCAGGGAGTCCTGTGGTCAAAGGCTCTTCAAGCCCAACGGCCAACTTTCACATCTCGGCCCGGTTCTCAATTAGACAGTTCTTCTCCTAAACGAATCCATAAGCAGTCGGCTTATTTGGCCGACTATTACTGTAACGTGGCTCATAAGGATATTAAGTATCCAATTCAACACTCACTCGGAGACCAGCTTGACATGTTCCTTCATGGCATCAAGGAAAAATCTCAACCATTAATTAAATTTCAATAATTCAATGGTCTAAAACACAAGGATATTTTAGACATTTTCAAAAGTGTCCAATCATCATTTCATTGTCGCCGGATCTCCGACGACCTCCGCCACTGTCGACCGTCCGCCGACCGCCGTCGACCGTCCGCCGACCGCCGTCCGTCGTCCACTGACCGACGACCACCGTCCTGCCGCCGACCGCCGCCGTCCTCCTCCGCCTCCTGCCGACCAACGTCCTGTCGCCGACCGCCGCCGTCCTCCTCCGCCTCCGATCGCCGCCGTCCTCCTCCGCAGCTGGTTGCTACCGACACCTTTTGCCACCGCCGGTCGCCGGCCGGCGGGCACCACCCCTCTGCCGGTGCTTGCTACCTGCACACCACAATAATTATTTAAAGGCCTAACACTACAAGAAAACACAACAATAGTCACGGTTTTTTAGCACTATTAGTCACGGTAAAAACCGTGACTAAATTTTTTTGTCACGGTTTAGAGAACTGTGACTATATTGAGCTTTTTTAGTCACGGTTTCAGTAAGAACCGTGACAAAATTTAGTCACGGTTCTTAATGAAACCGTGACAAAATTGTGTAACCATATTGTTCTAATGAATTTTTCAGTGACCCAATTGTTAATTTCCGAAATTATAGGACCAGACCCTCAACTTTTTTTGTTATGCAAAATGATCCATAACATTATAATGTTAACAAAATATCCCAATTAATTACGAATCAATCACTCATTTTATTAATTGTGTCAAATAACAAGTTACAATTTAAATTAATAAAAAAAACTATTCCGTCGCCGCCCCTGCTGTCGATTTTCACCGCCGTCGACTCCATCTGCCGTCGACTCCCTCCGCCGTCGACTCCCTCCATTGTCGATTTCCGCCGCCGTCGACTCCCTCCGCTGTCGATTCCTACCACCGCAACCGATTCCCAATCCCTCTTCGGATCTGGGTCAATTCCTCTTTAGATCTTGGCCGATGGTGTCTGTCGAAGAAGTTTGGCGTGGTTGGAGTCGGCGAAATCGATGTGATAGATTGAGGGGCTGTGGTTGGAGTTGGCGATGCCGGCTGGAAATCAGAAGCAGGGCAGCTTGAGAGGGAGTGAGGGGTTGTCGTTGGAGTCGGCGATGTTGGCTGGAAAAGAAACAGGGCAGCTTGAGAGGGATTGAGGGGTTGTGGTTAGAGTCGAAGAAGAAGAAGTTGGAAATCAGAAGCAGGGAAGTGAGGGGCTGTGGTTGGAGTCGAAGAAGAAGAAGTCGAGGGAGAAGGATTGGAAGTTGGCTGCAAGGAGAAGGAATCGGAGGGAGGAGAAGAAATCGAGGAGAAGCTAAGGAAAAAGAAATCAGAGGGAGATGGAAGAAGAAGTCAGGGAAGGAAGAAGACAAATCTGATTGGTTGGCAACTTTTGACGCAGACTGCCAACGTGGCAGGGGCCAGGTAAATTAGTCACGGTTTTAATGGAAACCGTGACTAAATTAGTCACGGTTTCTTATGAAACCGTGACCAGTTAGTCACGGTTTCAAAAATTGTGACTAAAAAACCGTGACAAATGTTGGTTTTTCTTGTAGTGTAATACCCTCAGATGTCACGAACTATTGCGTTATTACTCACGTATATACCACGTAAGCCCTATCTGGAGGGCGTCACCAACTATTGGATTCTGAGTTTCGCATAACACGTCGTTAGTTTTCGATGATTTTCATGACAGGTGGCTAGACGGAGTTAGCTGACGGTATAAAATAGTCTAGTTGGCATCCTATGTGGCAATATTTTATAATTTCTTAAAAATAAAAAATAAAAATAAAATTTAATGAAATATAAAAACGTTTCTTCTCTTCTACATTCTCCCTTTCTCTCTCCACCTCTCTCTCCCTCTTTCACCTCCACTCTCTCTCACACTAACCCACCCCCTCTGCAACTCAAACTAACCAACCTCCTCTGCAACTCAAAAACCCACCCGACCACTCTATCCAAAACTGAGGGTCAGTTCGTCGACGGGAAATGAACGGAAGGCTGCTGTCCGCTGGCGGGAAAGCAAGCTATGTCTACAGCCAAAACCTCAAGATCACCCACTACGGCAAAACCGGCCGAATCGATGACGCCGTCAAAGTTTTCTCTCAGCTTTCTCGTAAGAACACCGTCACCTACAATTCCATGATATCAGCGTACGCGAAAAACGGAAGATTAAATCACGCACGCCAGGTGTTTGATTAAATGCCTCAAAGAAACATGGTCTCGTGGAACTCTATGCTCTCTGCCTACTTGCACAGCAGAGAAGTTGACAATGCCTCTAAGCTGTTCGACGAAATGCCTCAAATGGACCTTTTCTCATTCACTTTGATGATCACTATCTACACTAGGAATGAGGAGCTTGAGAAGGCTAGAAAGGTGTTTAACTTGTTGGGTTTGATGATAGGAAAGACCCTGCTTGTTGGAATGCGTTGATTGCGGGGTACGCGAAGAAGAGGAGGTTTGATGAGGCGAAGAGGTTGCTTGATGAGATGCCTGTTAAGAATTTAGTTTCATGGAATTCGATGCTTGCTGGGTATACTAAGAACGGGGAGATGGAGTTAGGGCTGCAGTTTTTTCGAGGAAATGGAAGTGCGTGATGCGGTTTCGTACAATCCTGCCCATCATTCTAATTTCCTACTTTTATTCTATTGAGGTTTTGGCTGTAGACATAGCTTGCTTTCCCGCCGGCGGACAGCAGCCTTCCGTTCATTTCCCGTCGACGAACTGACCCTCAGTTTTGGATAGAGTGGTCGGGTGGATTTTTGAGTTGCAGAGGAGGTTGGTTAGTTTGAGTTGCAGAGGGGGTGGGTTAGTGTGAGAGAGAGTGGAGGTGAAAGAGGGAGAGAGAGAGTGGAGAGAGAAAGGGAGAAAGGAGAAGAGAAGAAACGTTTTATTTTTTATTTAAAAAAAAAAATCCCACAAATCCGTTTTGGTGACATGGCGGGTTACTCAACCGACCCGGTGTGTTGGACTATCCACGTAACAACATCATACCAAGTTAGAAGACGGACTTAGACGGAAACGAGTAAAACTTGACGGCGTGTTATTTCGAACTTCGAATTCAATAGTTGGTGACGCCCTCCAGATAAGGCTTACGTGGTATATACGCGAGTAATAACGTAATAGTTCGTGACATCTGAGGGTATTAGGCCTTATTTAAAAAATAGTTTGTGAGGAGACTTGAAACCTTAACCTCCTTATTGTAAAACTAAGTTTCTACCACTATGCCACTGAGTGTTTTTTAGATTATATAACAATAAAATTATTTTATTAAGTAGCGTACACATGGTTTATACATAATGTGTGCACATGATTACGAAGTATGTGTACACTAGTATAAAAAATAGTGTGTGAAGGTGTACACACATTATTTTATTTAGCGTGCACATGATTTATACAGAATATTTGCACACGAGTACAAAATATGTGTACACTAGTGTAAAAAATAAGTGTGCACATGTACGAATAGGTGTACACAAGTATAAAATGTGTGTACACGTGTACATAAAAATGTAAGATATTGTGTACATGCGAATGATGAGTATGTGCACGTATACAAAAATGTAAGTACATAAATGTGTGCGTGTATAGAACGTGTACACGTATATAACACGTGTACGAAAAATGTGTGCAAATGAGTACACAGTTTTTGTACAGAAATATGCGTACACATATTAAAATGTGTGCAAATGAGTACACAGTTTTTGTACATAGTTTGTGTACACATATTAAAAACGAGTACGAAGCGTCATCGAAAATGTGTGTACACGTGTACATAAAAAATGTATGATATTGTATACGTGTATAATGAGTATGTGCACGTATATAAATATGTGTACACATGTACAAAGAGTGCATGCACGTGTACAAAAGAGTACGTGCACGTGTACACATTGTGTACATGTGTACAAGATTAGCGTACACGTGTACAAAAATGTATGTACATAAACGTGTACAAAACATGTACACATGTATAAAACGTGTACACAGTTTATGTACAGAAGTGTGTACATACATATATACAGAAACGAGTACGAAACGTCACCAAAATTTTTTTTCCAGAAAAATAGGTCCGACGATGATGGTCCAGTGGCTGAAAAAAATTTCGAAATCGGAGCTCCGGTCGTCCGAGAAGTCGTTGAAAATTTCATCTAAGCTCCGATCGTCGGAGTTCCGGTCACCGGAGTTCCGTTCGCCGGAGCACGGTCGCCGGAGCTCCGATCACCGGAGACTTTCCGGCAACATAAATAATTAAATTTAAAAAAGAAGAAATTAAATTAAATGGTGAAATGATATTTATACCTCTTTAATTTAAACCATTAGATTTAAAATAAATCAATGGTTGAGATTGGTCTTGATACCATCAAGGAAGACCAATTTATTTGACAGCAAGCTGCTGCTGCCACTCACTATCACTTTCTCAGTTAAGTAATCCTTACAAAAAGGTTATTTTTGCTGTGTCTGTTGAATCGGAACCAACTTGCTATATAAAAATGTTGTAATTCACCCAAAGTGGGTTGAGGCGAAAAACTCCGAGTTGAGTTCTCTCCACACCACCAATATTTAGTCCTTGGTCTCGTTACTTTCAAATAAAAGGCCATTTGGTTGTAATTGAGTTTACAAAATTAAATATTAGGTTTACCATTAGCCTCTCCTAACTTTGTTTGTCAATTACACACCAAAGCCTAGTCGGACACTAGATAAAGTCTTAGAGTTGGATATTGATGGAATTAGGGATTTTAGTTCAATTTTGGTAAGTAATAGTAATTGGCAGGCTGCCTGATGGGACAAGGTTTTGGGTTAGTGGGTATTGTGGTTCAGGTCGGGTAGAATAACTCGTAGGCATTACAGGTACGCTAATGCCTTCATTTCGATGTCAACCTCTGTACTCGTACGAATTACGAGTAGTTTAAACCTGCACGAGACCGAGTCGAATTTGGGTAATCTGGAATCCATACAGGTTTACTTACAACCCTAAACCCTTATGACTGGTTATTAGTCTTATAATTGGTATAGACTTAGTACTTATTATATAAACTCATCACAACTACTCGTAGAAATTCAAGACTATCTGTATATAATCGTATAATAATTTTTTTTAGAAACAAGTATATCAGTTATAAATTTGGATACGTTCAACTTGAAGTTGAAAATATGCAAAATAATTAACGGTTAAAATTCTCGTTAATATTTTATTTATGAATGAAAAATAACAAAAGAAAATATATATAAACATTACTCCCACCTCAGGCTACAGTCCAACTCGCGAAAGAGAAATTACAAGGGTTACGGGTCATAGAAAAGCCCGACCCGGATAACAGTAAAACTAAAACCCCAATCCACAATTTTCTTCCTCACAAATTTCAACAAAAATCAAACAATGGAGGAAAACTATCCGGTGACTGAGCGGTTGGTTGAACGAGATGCCAAATCATTGGTGAAAAATAATTTTAATTGGAAACGTCACTGTAACAAAAATATTATTAATAGTATTAATTCTACATATTTCAGATACGAGATGTGTACTTAATTAGTCTATAAACATTTACCTGTAGATGCAATAAGATTGGCAGTGATATCGGACTTGAGATCATGCATTGTGGTAGAATCACTTTGCCTAAAGCTAATAAGTTAGAAGACATGTACAGTTAGTTGAACCATGAGTTAAAATTTAAAGTGATATGTAGTTTGAGACTCGAAATATAACCTTGGAATTTTACATGCCGATGAGATAGTTTTACACCTAGAAAAACTTATCACCACAGACGAAATAACTCCCTGAAAATACAAAAATAATACATATTAGCTATATGATTAATTAATCTTCTGTAAAGAAATATAAACTACATTCAATAGTTGGTTATCCACCAACAATGATGCTGAGATTCCAGCATAGAGGCCATCGTCTCTATATATACATTGTGAAAAGTTTTCCAAACTCCCTCATATTTGTCAATTGTCTTCGTGTCCAAATCAATAGTTATAGAGCTAAAATGTCCAATTATGGCGATTTATTTAATTAAATTAATTAGTAATGCACGTACCTTAAGGAGTGCAATGTGAGTTCTCAGAGTATCAAGAGGATGCGAAATTAAGGTGACGGTTAATGTAGCCAATCCTCCACTGATAATAGCCATGGAAGCAGGTGATAGCGATGACGATATTGTACTAAACTGCAATAGTGCAAAATAATGGTTAAAAAGAAATTTGGTCGTTCAAGATGTTTCATACTAGCTTGACAAATCAAAATGTAGCATACATACTGTAAGGAGAAGCTTGTTGAAATTCAAATAGGCAAAGTAGTTGACCCCATAAAAAGCGAGACGATGAACAATAAAGACCAAGTTCCCCCTCAAAGCGATGTATATCCACCGTGTTCTCCGAAAATAATCTCACCAACAAGGTTGATTATGCTACTACAAGTAAGGTTGAGCATGATCCTAGATTCATGCAACCCCGGCCTGAAATGAAATAGATCATAATTAAAATAATTAATATTGTAAACACAAATCAGTTAAATGATATATAGATTGAGTCAATGATAAGAATATTCTACCTCACATAACCGAGTGAGAAAAAATCTGATCTTAAATCTGTAAACGTTAATAAGTATTCGTACAGGGAAAAATCGGCCGCTATGAGTAACCTATATATAAAAATAAATCCGTTCCATTCAATAATAATAATAACAATAATGATATAATATTAAAAAGTATCGGATGGCTATGAAAATTTGCAAGCTTAGACCCTAAGTTAGCTTAAGTACATAATCCTAAACATGAATTTAAAACCCTAAGACCCCAAATGAAAAAAACAAAATTAAAATAAAGAAAAATTTACAAATAATGATGAATTGGCGAGCAGGGAGATTTCCGGACCCAACTTCCAAGGGAGATGTGGTGAAAAATGTGGTCCAATTCAAAGTGAAAAAGGCGTATAAAAATAGCGTTTCTTTTGTGTATGGGCCCAAGCCCAGACAGGTCACCTTTGACCTTACCTTACCCTACCCTACACTTTTACTCACCCGCCGCCCACAGTCTCTTTACAGAGTTACAGTCCTACGGAAACTCCGACCATTTTGCTCTCTTACCATCCACGAAAATGGAGGAAAATTTCATCGTCACTGAGAGATTGCTGGAACGAGATGCCAAATCAATGGTCATCTCGAACAAAGTGATTTCGAAGTTGGTGAAACATTTGTTGGCCGGACCTAGGTTTCCTACCGGTGCAACAACGCCTTACCTCACATTTGATGGCGAGCTCAGTCTGGAGAAGAAGGAGCACGGAGGTTTCGTTACGAGCAAGGAAATGCAGCTCCACTTGGCCGTTGGTGTCTCGAAGATAAAAATGACGGTGGAGACGGAGACCAAACCTGATTTCCTCATTTTCTCGTTTTTGAGAGATTTGAGAGGTCACTGTTTCGGTGATTACCTCAAGGATCAGGCCAAGGTTAACAGCATTGCTTTACTGAAGATGCCTGTTATACATCAGCGTACAGGACGCATCGAATACTTCAAGCCTGAAGTTGAGGAGGAGGAGGAGGAGGAGTGAATGGTTTTCCTATCGAGTACTGGTGGCTGGTGGTTCCCTCATCAGATTGTGGTTTTCTCATATGTGCTCTCTTTAATTTCTGGCACTTGATAGCAGATAATCCAAATGTATAGTCTATTTGCAGAGGGCAAAACATGATGCCATTATTCGGTTTTGGTTTGACTAGTATATGAACTTGGTCCTAGATGATGATGTTGAGGTCAATGTCAAGAAGAAGGAGTAGAAAGTCGTTTTGTAATGTCTTAACCAGTCATCAATTTTGCATGTCTATCAGTTCATCTCCACATATTGCCAGACAGGGATGATTCTTCTCCAAGGAGACAACATCACCCTGATGATTATGAACACGTACGTAAGTTGGTCTTTATCAGTTTTCTCGTCTATGTTACTACTAGTTTGAAGTTTGAAGAGGCATAAGATTTGTTAATGTTGTTGTTCCTGCTGTTTGAATGTTTCAATTGAGGTTCTGCATTCTGCTGGCTAATATAATATCAAAGGAAGAGGTTCTGAGGATTCTGGTTCTTCTCTTTTTTACAAAGCTTGCTCTGTAATCGATATCATCAGATACAACTTATAATTGCTTTTCAATTTCTAATAAACCACTTTACTACATCAAACCATCCTCAATATGTTATGTGTCGTACGTTAATATTGTCTTGTTGAGTGATTTACGATTAATCCGTAGCTGAGTCAAATTTTTGGCTGTTTTAAACACTTGACTATTGGGAAAACCAGGATTAGCCAATTGGGTATTACTCTGTTTGTATTTCCGTCCTCTCTGTCAGTTACAATTAACGCAACATAACGGCGTGAGTTTCAATTATCCAGTCACGTTTACCGGATAAGAAAAAGAAATTATTCGGGTAGGATTATTTCACCCTTTCTCAAAATTAGGTAATGAGCAATATGAGCATAACTCTGCTAAATTCAATAAAATCACACATTAACTCAATGAATCACTGATCATAAATTCTCAAGAACTAATTCGGCTTTTATCGCCAATTTTTTGGTTTTTCCATTTGGAAAAGAGTTCCTTTGTATTAATAAATTTAGTGACTAAAAAAAGCTCAAACCAGAAGAACAATCTGTTCGAACTTCACCCAAAACGCACAAAAAAGTCCCATATCTCCATACTCCAGCTTCATGTTCATACTTAGACAAAACTTCAATACTGTTTCATTCAGCACGATCAGCAATAAAAACATCCTTCAACGAGACTGAATCCGTTCAAGCCAAGTCCGGACCGCTAGGAAGCTGATCGTAACCATCGTGTTGCTTCTTCTTCGGTTGGGGAGATGGCGCTAGGTCGACTCCAACAGGTATACATTTCAGTATCACAGCAATGATCAAGCTGACTGCTCCCAACAATATGCTCAGAAGCCATAGCTCCCAGCTGAGTGGCACGGTGCTCGCGAACGTTCCGAGTAGCTCCACTATGATCACTTGGAACACAACTGTAGCAGCCATTACTCCCAAGAACACCCAGCTTGTGAACATCCCCTTCAGCACGTTTATCTTCTCGATTTCTCGGCTGTTGATTTCGTTGAAGACCTGGAGGAGAAAAAGATCGAAAGAAGTCAGGTTTTCGCCTATTGATGAAAGATTCAGATGGAGATTCTGGTTTTTTACCTGGCAGAAGACGAATGAGTTGAATATCAAGGTGTTGAGAGTGATTGTTGCATCTGGACCTTCGAGTGATAGTAGCTGCTTCCCGCCGAAATTCAAAACTCCGAGGATAGCGAGTTGGTATATGCTCTGGCCAAAGATGTTTCTCCACATTGTCTTGGTGATGAAGCTTGCACCCCTCCCTACGGGTGGTCGAGCCATTAGAGCATCGTTTGGAGGTTCGGTGGCTAGAGCCAGTGCACCGAGAGTGTCCATGATCATGTTGACCCAGAGCAACTGTACAGCAGTTAGTGGTGCAGAGCCTGGAGATTGGTCACTCGGTGGGATTAGTTGAGGTGACTGAATAGAAACCGAAACGATTCAAGCGGTTCGTGGAATGGAAAATTGTACCTGATATGCATGCAGAGATGAAGTTGAGTACCAGTGCAACGATGTTAACTGTGAGCTGAAACTGTACGAACTTCTGGATGTTAATGTAGACTGCACGTCCCCATTTTGCGACGTTTACAATGGACTTGAAGTTGTCATCCATTATAATGATATCCGCATTCTCCTTAGCAACCTGGCGAGGATGAATTGGTCAAGATTGTGGTTTGAAACCACATCTGTTGGGTTTTCGAGTTAAGAAAAGATGAGTAGCCTTACCTCTGTTCCTGCTATTCCCATGGCCAGTCCAATGTCGGCCTCATGCAAGGCTGGAGCATCGTTGGTACCATCACCAGTAACCGCCACAACTTCTCCAAACATGTTCTTCAAATTTGTGACGAGGGTGTGTTTGTCAAGTGGCAAGGATCTAGCCATTACCTGTAACAAATTAGAAAACACAATGTTACAGATATTCAGTTGAAACACACTTCAAGAAGAAAGGGATAACACTTTTAAAGCAATAAGTGTTAACCTGGATCTTTGGTATGATGGCTCTCATTTCGTTAGGAGTCTTGCTACGGAAATCGGGACCTTCAATGGCCACACCACCTTCAGTAAGTATCCCGCATTCTTTCGCTATGGCTCTAGCAGTATTGATATTGTCACCGGTAACCATGCGAACGGTTATTCCAGCAGCTAAGCAGGTCTGAACTGCTTCCCTGACTCCAGGGCGAACTGGATCTTTAATTCCAACAACGGCCACCAATGTGTAGCCAGAATCAGGGATACCACTTTCATCGGATGTGGCATCTACGTCTTTATAAGCCAAGCAGAGTGTTCTCAATGCATCAGAAGCAAACTCATTAATGATGTCTGAGATGCTGTTTACCTGCTCCTCAGACAGATCGGCTACTTCTCCATTATCGTCCACAATTTTGTCACACATTTTTAGCACTATCTCTGATGCACCCTTACAGAAAGCTCTCAAGCCACCTTCAGGAAGAGCTACAAGTGAAGACATCTTCTTTTTAACCGAGTTAAACGGTTCAACTTTCAGTATGTTACATTCTTTACGTTGCACTTCCAAGTCAGCGCCCAAATGCAAGCCTAATTCAAACAGTGCCTTGTCAGTTGGGGTTCCCAAAATCTTGGACTTTCCCTCTTCGTCTTTGGTCATGTCACAACCCGTGTTCTGGAATATAGCTTGCTGAAGAAGGCTCAGTACTTTATCAGAAGCTTCAATTCCTGAAATACCTTGGCTTTTGTCGTGGACTACACTCTTGATCTTCCCACTGATGCATATCTTATCAACTACCATGTGGTTCGTTGTCAGAGTCCCTGTTTTATCTGTGCAGATGCAACTAGCAGAACCCATAGTCTCACAAGCAGACAAATGCCTAACAAGAGCCTTCTCGTCCATCAGTTTCTTCATCGCAAATGCAAGACTTAGAGTAACTGCCAACGGCAATCCTTCAGGAACAGCAACAACGATTATGGTTACAGCGATGGCAAAATAATCCAGAAGCGTCAATGCATCAGCTGAAGACCATTCCGTGAGCTCGTTATTGGATATTTTCGTCCAGAAGAATCTCACAGTTAAGACCAGAAATGTCAGCACAGCAAAACCCAGACCGATCTTTCCGATGATTGTAGCTACACCATTCAATTTTACTTGCAGTGGTGTCTCATCTTCACCACCCTCATTCAAAGTTTCCATCAGCTTTCCCCATTCAGTCCTCATTCCAACAGCTGTCACTAGCATGTATCCTGATCCGTCTTGGACTTTGGTTCCTGAAAGAAGAAATGGTTTCGACTTATCTATATTCACAGGCTCACTCTCCCCAGACAAGCTTGACTCGTCAATCACTAAGCTATATCCTGATATAAAAACTCCATCAGCTGGCACAACATCTCCTATTGATAGCTGAACTATGTCTCCCACGACCAAGTCGAAAATGGAAACTTCCTGTTTCCGCCCGTCCCTAGTGACCTGGATCGAGATCTTCTTCTTCTCCTTATCCAAATCACGGAACTGTAAAGACTGCTTGTAGTCACTAATAGCAGTGACCATGACTACCAAGAGAATACTGAGTATAATTCCCAACCCGTCGTACATTCCTTTTGGCCATCCTTCAGTAGCTAGCCCTACTCCAATTGAGACGACAGCACAAACAATAAGGATGATCAAAGTCAAGTCCTGCAGTGCCTCCCACACAAACGAGAAGAAACTTTTGGGGGGCTTCTCTGTGTAACAATTGCTGCCATATATGCCTTGCCGAACAGATACGTTGTTCGTGTTAACACCATCATTAACAGAAACCCCAACTTTTCTTGCAATGCCTTCCACTTCACCATTGCTTTTCAGGGCCTTAAGGTCATGATCACGAACAATTGAAGCAAGTTCATCCGCTTCAATTCCAAAACCAGCCTTTTTAACCTCATCTGAGACCTTGTTCTCAGCTTGGTTACCAGTTGAGACATCATGGGAAGCTCCAGCTGCAGAATTGGAAGCAAGTGCCACATATATTGATTAAACAATGTAACAGGCACATAACAACAACTGGTTAATTAATGATCGGAAAAGGTAAGTTGCATACCATCAATGAACTGTAAAGCTGCCTTTTTTACATACAGTGCAACTCTTATCTTTTCCTGGTTCAGAGATAAAGAGAAACAATTATTGAATCGTCTAACAACGATGTCTCACTGTTTGACTATTACGATACAGACCACTCAAGAAAAATTTCTGCACAACTTTGACAGACATTGCATCCATGTAATGAAAATCTTCAGAGGGAACAAAAAGGAAATCCTTAGCAAACCAACTGGCTGAACAGCATGTAGGCAGCTCATGTGATTTGTGTCTGATGTATGTGAGCTAAAATTAGTAAATTGTGTATACCATACATTGGAAGAGTTGTCATATTAGCCCGCCACAGAAGGACCCACAATGGCACAAAAAGGAAGGAAGAATGGACCAACGCTAAGAAAACAACAGCAGATTTCCATGTGCCAAATAATAAACAAGAGAAGAAAACAGTGTTAAGATATAAAAAAGTACTGTAGACTGTTTCTTTCCTTTATTTCTTAGGTTTGGGACTTGGGAGTGGGTGGGTAGGTGGCTCAATAATGACAGCTGCCAACTTGCTACTTTGAGACTAATATAAGATTCACCCAACCATTAAGCTATACTTTATGTTTCCCCTAGGTTTAGTTGAATTTTCTTAATGACCAACAACAACCCACCATTCTCGTCATTAGCAGTATCCCAGGGATCACAGAAAAGGTTAAACATCAGCTCTCCAACTTGAGAGTCTTGGGGTGCTTAACATGCTATAATTGTGTAGTTAGCTGATGAAATTACTTTTAAACCACGCGTATGAAAAAGAGATGTGCGAAAGGATTTAACATAATGAATGTTCCAGGAAGTTTCGTTGCTCGGCATTATCTAAAGCTAAATGTCAAAAAAGTGAGCATTTAAACCCTAGTATCGCTCCATACCCTTCCGACTTTGTATGGATCAAGACTGGTCCCCATTCAACATTCTCCGTCCACAATTTTCTAAAAGGAGGTACCATTTCTTATCTTATTCGTCATCTCAAAAGTCCTACGTCTTTGAATAGCACAGACTAACAGATTCACAAAGAAAACAATCGTGTAATAAATCTCTGTTCTATAACAAAAAGTCCAAATTACAAGACAAATCCTAATTCAATCAGGAAATATAATTATTAAAAAAAAATGCTTTAGTTTAATTTTTTTTTTTAAAACATTTTTGTACTCGAAGAAGAAGGAAACAAAAGGGAAACGTCAAAACAAAGAAAGCTAGCAACTTGCCACTCTTTTGAAAAAATTATAGTAAAAACTGAAATTCAATTATAATATTCACTTCCAAACTTCGACGGCAACTGAACAAACAAACAAAAAATTCTTGTACTGGTGATTTGTATGATATTTCAGTAATGCCAAAGATCTCGATTTCTTGGATACACATATTTTATATAAACGACAGAAGAAGCCAGCGATTTAGACAGAGACCAAAACATACGGTATTCAAA